>PNEQ01003494.1:151943-176578 GCA_003012365.1 Medauroidea extradentata | reverse complement strand
AGCATCTTGTACCTCGGCCCTAGTCACTATGTGCCCAGTGGCTGGGACCAGCATCTTGTAACTCGGCCCTAGTCACTACGTGCGCAGTGTCTAGGACCAGCATCTTGTAACTCGGCCCTAGTCACTAAATGACCAATGGCTGGGAGCAGCGTCTTGTACCTCGGCCCTAGTCACTAAATGACCATTGGCTGGGACCAGCGTCTTGTACCTCGGTCCTAGTCACTAAATGACCAATGGCTGGGACCAGCTTCTTACCTCGGCCCTAGTCACTAAATGACCATTGGCTGGGACCAGCGTCTTGTACCTCGGTCCTAGTCACTAAATGACCAATGGCTGGGACCAGCTTCTTACCTCGGCCCTAGTCACTAAATGACCATTGGCTGGGACCAGCGTCTTGTACCACGGCCAGACACGAGCAGTGTTATCGGCCGCAACGACGTGCGACGGCTCTAAGACTCCCAGCCAGTCACGACCGTCACGTCTAGGCGTGCTCTCAGCTGACGTTTACAATCATTAGCAGGAAGACTGACAACATGACGAGGAACGATTTTCATTTGCAGCAGTGTCGTGACGTCGTCGCTGACACCAATAGATTTAACAACGATGACTTTCGCCCGGGGAGTCGAAACTGTCTTGATAAATAGCTCCAAGCCTTTCTCAAATCCTATTACATTTCCGTGAAGTGGTTCCACTTCCGTGTTAGTACTGTAGTTCTGTACTCGTTAGGGAATAAAGGAGCGCGTAAATTGGAGATTACTGAGAAATTCCGCCGTCGAAATACACAGCCAAGCACGATCCTAAAATGCGAGATAAAAATTACGTCCTTCAGCTTGGTGATCATGCACCATACCCCTAGACTATCATGAGTTACATATTGTTTACTATTTTCATTTTTGTATGTTAAATTTACAGTAATATAACTTTTAAATTTATTCCAGTAAAATTTGTACCTGAGGACGTGATTTTTGTATTACTATGTAATTTCTGACAACCCCGTGATTTAGTTGATTAGGCCTAGTTCTCCTACATTTTTTACAATGAAAATCCGTGTGGCTTCACAAACAAATAATTTTACGATGGCAATATTTATACTGTTAATAAGTTTTTTTTTTAATGCTATTAAATTCCTTGTTAGTTTTGCAAAGGTTTTATAGAGCGCAATACTTTTTTAAGTTTTGTATTATTGGGGCCGCGAGCATTAATTTTCCAATATGATAAAATCTATACACAGTGTTTACTACTATAGGTCGTTCGGTATAAAGTGAGCACTAAAATTTTACTTTTAAATAATAGCATTAGTCGTTACTGCAGTTATAGTTGATTATTAACTCTAGACGTCTTATTGCATGTCTAGTTGGCAGCACAGTTGCGCAATATAGATCCGCGCATTTTTCTATTTAAATACAATAATGCTGAAATAAAAGCTGCCGAAATCAATATAATTTTGGTTTTATATAAAAATGTTTTTATCGAACTTTATAGAATACTACTGACTGCACAGTTTATCTTACACGAGCAAACATCAAGTGACGTGTCCAGAAAGGTTCGACATTTCCCATCGTTAGCCGTTACTCGCGGAAACATAGGAATTGGCTGAAAATATAACTTACGCAGGGCTTTTGTGGGTGCTCACTTCATCCCGAGACCCCTATAACTCAGCTTTGTTTACATTTACAAGTGGCTAAAAATACAAAGCGAATGAAAAATAAAAATAATAACAGGGTTTACTTTACCCAGGTACGTCCGTGAGGGAAATGTGTTCTTTGGTGGCGTCATCTGACCTGGCCGCTATGCAAGAAGCACACCTTCAATCGTATACGCCAGTCCATTAACAACCCTGAAGCCTTTGTGAGTTTCATTTACCTAGGAATAGCATGGCAGATAGCGTTTTTGTGTCGAACTAGTAAGTTCAGTCGTTTCAGACTGTATTTTTAGTTGTTGTTTTTTTCCTTTTGTGAGTTGAAAGCAGCTGATACGGGCAATTCCACAGTTATCTAAAAGCCGTTGTACGATTCTAATAGCACAGTGCGGATGATTCCTGAATTTTCATTATTATGCCACAAAATGATGGGACAGCGTGCAAACAATGTAAGCGATGGCGTTTGTCCATTAACCCATACATGTCCCATTGCAAGAAAACATTCGAATATCTTAACAGTTTTGTAAGCCTGATAGAAGCGAGCCGGCTAGCATAGAATAAACTGTATTGCGCGCAGAGGCGTTGTTGTACCCGATGCGCTTACCTGGATCACCCGTACGACACTCGGCCGTGGACACGCAAAGTGCCCCAACTCCTCCGCCGGTAACTCGCATACTGGCCTGTTTGCAAGGTATTAAAACAGGAACAGTTTCGCGTGTTCCGTGAAGGGACCAGCTTTCGGACGTCGCAACAACTGAAGTCCTCCGGATGTTGGAAGCTCATAAGCCTCGCGCCAGATGGGGCTCGCCTCGAAGCGGTCCTCTCCCTGTCTCTCCCCTGCCCCATACCCCTCCAACACAGTCCCCTCAGCCGAAATTATTCACGAGCCCCACTTAGGGCCGAGCAACAGCTTCGCGTGGAATTATTAAACTGTTGGGTAGAAGGGTGGACTCGGGTGGATGGAGCTCCTCTCGGATTACCTCGAGCGCGCGGGATGGCCGGCTGCATTATTTATCATCGCGCGGGCGCTTTACAAACTTCGGGCCGGTTTGGCGGGAAAAGGGAAAACGAAAAGGAGGGGGAGGGGGTTGTTGCACTGCTCATGCTGCACCTCACTCAAAATTCCCCTCACTTTCCTTCCCCTCACTCGTGCCAGTCTGCTGGGGCCCAGGGGATCAGTAATTTATCGTGGGTGCTTCTCTAGTGTTTCTGTGTCCATCCCAGGGGGATAGTTTCGGCAGGAGTTCGTGGGGTCGGTCCTCCGAGATGACGAGAAATCGTTTGGTTTGAGGGTTGACTAGGAAAAATAAATGGGGAGGGGGCGTTTATTTTGCGACGTTGACAAAGTCCGAAGTGTGTTGAGTCACAGTCGTCTATAAGTCTGCGGCCTTCTGCGCTCATCTCGTCGAGTAACGAATGACTCATCTTTAATACTCACGGTAATGGTATCCTTGTCGCATGTAAGCTAGTCGACACCTGGTCTGATGCACTCAACCATAGCCGTCTTTACTCACAATTATTTTACAATACATTGTTCTATTAATGTTCTTACCATTTCTATGTCCCCATTTTTTTGTCTAAGGAAATGTTCATAAAATTGATTCGAATTCGTCGGTAAGTGCTACATTAGTTACGTTTATTATTCATTGGCATACAATTATTAAATAAAAACATATATTATGTGTGTTCCGTTAATAATTTCGTTTAAGAGTGCCAATTTAAGGATTTCCTTGCTCCGAAAGACTCCTCTTAACTATTGGTCACATGTAACATTTTTTGGTGTGTAATTAATCTTACGCTTTCGAGAGGTCATGCTCTCGTTTACAGATGGCTACACTAGGTACAAAACCCCTCCCTTCTCAACGCACAAAGAGTTTGGCGATTTCATCACATAAAAAAGCGGAGCTATGAACATAAATGCACAACTATTTGAAGATTAAGATTAGCTTTTCTGATAAAAAAACCAAGGCTTTATTTGTTTAATGGTTACTGTTAACAAAACGCAGATTTTTTCCCTTTGGTTAAACTATTTTCATAATTGGTTTTTGGTGACATGGTACGAGCTAACAGCCGAAACTGTCTTACACTGGTTGTAAAGTCAGCTAATAATTGGTATATCTCATTGCTTATCCGGGATTAGAAATTTGAATCTCGTGGGCTGTCGTGGTAACTTTGGCCGCGTAGACTCCCAGTTTACGGATATGACCCCTTCTAGGGTGTTTTATAGTAACCATCTTTGGTGACGTGTTTGATATTCGGTCGGGATGTAGGCGTGGAAAATGTGAAGCATATTATACGTATGTAAGTACGTTTCGAACTCTTTATCAGATATTTGCATTTGAAGATGGCTCATGGATCTTCCTATTGAGAAAAATCTTTGCTCTGACTGATATTTTAACCCCTCCTTCTCCATCCCTGCCGTTTCTTAAGATGGGCGGGTTTGTTGTGTTGGCCTCATAGGTGCTGGGTACATCCTAGAAAGGAATTGTGAGATACGTACAGGATTTATTTGAAAGTGTATTTTTATTAAAAACTAAGTATTTGTCATATTTTCATTTTAGTAATAATGCTATAAGATGTAATTTCAGCAGATTTTTTTTTTATATTTTCACAGGGAGCATTAATAAGTTTAAATCAGGCGTGTACTGCACGTTTATCAATCGCAACTGAAGTGTAAATATCTGAACGAATCTACTTTCTTTATTACGCTGGTGTAAGTAATCGTGTGAAGTACACAGCTTGTTTAAGAAAAACTGCCTAGTTTTTGTGTCGGAGGCGTTTTTATTAATGCGCATGAAAAGTCAAGTGAAGGTATGAATTTAATAGGCAATTAGAAAAGTATTTTGATTCCAAGTGCGCGCTGAAAGAAAAAGTGGTGCTTGGTTAGTTGAGATGAAAAGTACTTTAATTAATACATTTATTAGTTTAAGTAATTTTGCTCACGCACTCTGTAGCTATATATTACATAGTTGACAGGATAATGATATTTGAATTTATATTTCTTATTTTCTTATAAACTTACGTGATATAAATACCTGACTTTATTAATTTTGAAGAATATTGAACGAACTGTTAAAATACTTAAATGTTAAATATATTTTATGTTTTTACATCTACCGAATAATAAAAAGAAGTAAATATGGGAGCGGGTTTTAAGGGATTTTTTTCCCATTCAAAGCATTGTCATTTCTTTTAACTTTTGGTTTAGTGCGTAAGGAAGCTGAGAAATCCTGGCCTAAACACTTGGTTGATTTAAATAAATGAACGTGACTGAAGTTCGTTCCTGCAATTTAAATACGTTTTTTTTGCATTCTTTCAACTATCAGTGAAAATATGTACTAGAGTGTTTTTCTAACGTTTAAGAGATTTCTTGAAGGGCCAGGTAATTGCAGTATTGAACAGTTTTTTTTTATTTCTTTCTTTCATCCAACTCCCCGCTGGGATAGTTACCGGATCGCATTGTTGATTGACTCGCATTTTAAAGCTTTGCAGTGTTTCACTTGTGTACTAGTAGTCAGCGGTGATACCCAGCATGGAATGTGATGTAGTAGGTTCGTTGTCTTGAAGGTTAGCCACGCTGTTAACAAAAGGAAAGGTAAGCTGTAACCTGCGACGTACCAGCACGACTTGATGTTCACTGGGCCGAGGCAATAAATACGCCCTTCAGAAGAACGCAACCCTTTGTGTACGACCTAGGCCGGGGTCTCCCAGAAAGCTTTTTATACCAGGATCAGGCGGGCGCATGATTTACAGGCGATGAAACCCGACATTTCTCCCTTCTCAGTACTTGTATATCTTGTTGTGTGTTTTTTTATTGGAAACGTGCCAAGGTGGCCTGACCTCGTGAGGGCGGGGGTTGCGGCAGGACTATTGTTCGTTGGTGTCGGGAACAATGGTCGAAAAGGAAATACGACACCAAATTCTTCGTGTCGGGTGACCGGCTTGGAGTCTTGAAGTGCTTGGAGGGGGAAGGAGATGTAATTTGTTACCCCGCTTGTGGAGGAGTAGTAGAGGAACTCTTAGCCGTAACCTGCGCTGCCATCCCTAACAGTGTATTGTTCATTGAGATCTCCCTCTACCCCTTTTACCTCTTGTCACTCATCCTATTCACCTTGCTTTAATTGCCGGTACTATTAATGTAACGGATTAATTGCCGTTTCTCGTGCACGCGCGGCGCCTGTTCTGCACGGCTACTGCAACCAGTACTGGCGGTGAGACACTGCAGGTTTGCATAAAACGACAGGCGTTGCTTCTTTGGTTCTTTAATTTCGTTGCGGCTCTTCAGTTTTTGGAAGAACTGTCGAGCTTATAAAGTCGCTCAGTTTTAAAGCTTGCTGTTTTATGTCACAGTAAATAATGCACGTGAGGTTGACGAGAATGTGGTAATTACGGTGAACTCTGATCCTCTATTTTTGCTCATAAATTATTTGTAATTACATAGACAGTTCTATTGAAGTAAACAGCTATGAATAAAACAATTTTCCTTTAGCGGCAGCGTGGCTTTTGTAAAACACTTAAAATAATGAAGCATTATAATAAAATAACTATTTAGTAGCTTAAATTAAGAGCTTGCCAAGCCGTCTATCTAACCCTTTTTACAATGCTACAATGTTACTACTTACTGAAGCAAATTTCACAGCGTCCTGTTGCCGTTGAACGCTTTCGTGTATGTCAGAATCGTTTATTACTCCTCCAACCTTTGGGTAGCAATGACGACCGTCTTCCAAGTAGCACGTTTTCTGATTGACTGAAGTCGTTGGCCAGTCATCGGCTTCTTCACTCACAAAAGACTTAGCTACTGGGCAATTTTTTAGCTTCGCTCGTGTTTATTTAGTTTTATTTTAGATATTTTTTGACGGCAATTGTTCAGATTAAGCTATATTTTCTCGTCTATTCTGGGTGGATATTTTACTTTTGATTCTTATCGAATGCTTGTTTTGTAATAATAATATACGATTCATGAGGAATGAAATCTGGTTTCTATTTAGGAAACCTCTATTATTTAAGAACCAGATTTCTATTGGGAAAGAAATTTTTGTTCATTGTTTGTAATGTAATACTATGATATTAAAATCTAATTTATCTATATACCAGGATGGTAGCAATAAATAATTCTTAGCTCTTTCCGAAAGTTAGTTGAATCATTTGTTGCCTCTGGGTTTTAGCCAGACTAAAAATTACTGTTTTCTAATGTTATGTTGGTAAGCGTGAATTTGTCTGTGTACATTAACTATTAGTAATCACCGTTATCTATGCGGTTGCCTTCTTTCTTCTCTATAGGTTCATCCATACATTTCAGTGTCCTTGTTTTCAATTCTATCATATGAACAGCAAGTTCAGGTGCATTATTTCCCAGATGATACAAGAATTCTTTAAGCAAATTTTCAGAGACGTGATTCTGTTTCACAACTGTGTTTAGAGTGTATGGTATTCTATGGTGGCGGTTTCACGGTACGTTTAACGGCGCGCTATGCTGGCTGGTGTTGCAGTCAGTTATGTAGCTCTATCCTCCCCCCCCCCTTTTTCCAGATAGTGTCGCTGACCAATCAGCCCACTCACTACATCCGGGCGCTGTATTGTCATCGAGACGGCGTGGTAAAACTTTTCCGCAGGTAGCAACGACCTAACAGTATACACACCATTCGTAGAACATTAGTTGCTACACACACAGACTTTGTTAGAAGCAAAGTAACCTAATTTTCGGGTCACGAACTGTACACAATAGCTTCGGTGTGCACGCTCGTAGATACTGCCTTTTTTTCTTTGCCACAGCAAAGACTTCTCTGCCACTCCTCATAACCGACCGATAAAACATAGCTCGTAAATAGTAACAATGCTCTCGTGTATTAGCCATTATTCGACACGACGATTGCGAGTTCCGTACGTACTCGATATCGTGTGTAGAGACATCATACGCGCATATAGGCGGTTCGGGATAAAGCGAGCACTCAAATAGCCCTGCTGAATTCCTATTTTCAGTCAGTTTGTATCTTTCCGCGCGTAACAGCTAACGACGGGACATGTCTAACCTTTTTGGACACGTCACTTTATGTTTGCACGTGTAAGATAAATTGTGCAGTCAGAAGGAACGTGTATAGTGTGTTTTAAAATAAATTTATTAACTGTATAAAATACAAGTATGTCTAATTCAGTTGATTTTGTTACAGTGTTGTTGCATTTAAATAGGGAAACACACAGACCTATATACGGCAATTCGCTACCAACCGTACAACGAAGAAGGTAACTATTATTGACGTAAAATTATATGCAGTAACGTGTAACGATTTTTTTTAGGGTAAATCTTTAGTGCTCACTTTATCCCGAACGACCTATACGTACATACTTTCATGCATGAGTATTTCTGCGAACAATTAACGACTATGTTGACTAAGCGTGCCTTACAGGTTCAGAAGCGAAGATACGCTCGTATCAAATGCCATATCACAGGTTCTACTCATGGATTCCGTATATCGTATTGAAAACATTGTTGAATGTTCGTAGGTAACTTATAAGTATGAATGGAATTATTTATAATTAACAGAGCATTCGATGGTAAACAAAATCAGCTTTGGTACCTGCTAATGTTTTCTTTTACTTTTACAACTAAAATTTGGAAACTTGGCTGCCAAAATTATTGGTGGCATTACAAACATTAGTGAAGTTTGCAGTGCATTGCCTAGACATAAACAGGAATTTTTAGATGCTGTAAATATTTATATTGAACGTTTCTAAACTAAAGAGGAAGTTTGGAGTTCATATCTCGTAATTTGTATTACATTAAAATTGTAATTTAGTTAAGTTTTTCATCGTATACATGACACAGATTATCGTTTAGTTCGCTATTAGTATGTAATCCATGCGGCGTGATGCCACTGTAGTCGCTCCAATAACATAACCTCTTTTTGAGAGCCAGTTGTTTTTTGTTACTAAATTTTGGATAGTGATGTGTTGCGACACAATAAAGAAAATCTGTTAATATTTTATCGTGCCAAGAAGTTCGATTAATCCGCTAAGACAGAAGTCATCGAAAGAAGGTTTGTAAATCCAAAGTGGTGGGAATGTTTTCTTTCTAATACTTTATTTTAAACCATTTAGTACAAAGCTGGAATCAACGCAATAAAACAAAGAGTGCTAAAAAGTAAGGTGTCGACTCTGCGCGATAGTCTTGAGAAAGGCCCATATTGCGTGAAATGAGGAGATAAGGAGAGTTACCACGAAGCGAATGATCCTATTAATCCTTCAATGCTGGTCGTGTAACCCAGCTATAGGGATGTAAAGCAGAGTCGCCGACAAAGGTGTGGGGTGCAGAGGATGCAAATGCGTAGGGATCCGGGACTAAAATAAGCCTGTCATATTGTTAAAATTTATAAAATTATGTTTGTGTTATTATGAATATTTACTTAAGGCTTTAAGGTACGACAAGGGCAATCCGTCAAACTAGGATAAAATGTGTAGATTTTCTTGGACGGTCGTTAGACTCCTGTTCCACTGCGAGTCCAAGGGCAAGCAATGTAACACACTATGCGCGCAGAGATTGTTGTGCCGATAATCGGTTCCTTCCTCAAGCTGCAACGTGAAGGTGTAGTGCAGACAGTCTGGCCAACAAACGCTACATTTCATTACGTGTCTGAGTTGAACTGAACACTTCGGTTTCATGTACAGTGTCGCAGAAAAAAGTTGGTGATATTCAAAAGAAATTACACGTCTACGTGTATTTTTATGCACTGGTGCTAGTTTCGTCAATTATTATTCTAAAATGATTTTGTTAGTGACATGGCAGTAGTTACATACCTTTAATGAAAGATGCATAAGTTAGATCATTACGTTAAAGAGATCAAATAAAGAATAAGTACGTGAAGATAAAGATTGAACATTTGCGGACAATTAGCAAGTTCTATTAATTCTTTTGCGTTAGAAATGAACGAGATAAGAAAATGAAGCTATACACACTAATTAATAGTATTTTTCTGTGATTATATTTACAATGTATTATATTTCAAAAGGTACAAGTTTTTATTTTTTTTTTAATGAAACATTAGATAAGCTTCATTGTGTTTAGTTTAATGACTTTGTACATTTGTTGGTAAAATCACACGAATCTTAATTAGTATACAGGTGTATCGTGAAATGTATTTGCAAAATAATTCTAACTTAGTGTTTTATCAATAATTATTGTACTAGTTGCTATACTGTTCTAACCATTTGAACTACGTACAACATTCATTACACCTAAGGTGCTCTGATTTGTATAACTCCGAAATGTATTTTCACTGTCTAGGATATATACGTTTTATTATCTACATCATTCAACAATCTGCAAACGAATGGTTTCAAGAATTGTCTGAATATGTCATTGATAAAAATTAGTTACATTTTGAAGTAAAAGTTCTCTCTCTCTCTCTCTCCCTCTCTCTCTCTCTCTCTCTCTCTCTCTCTCTGTCTCTATTTTACTCTAAACTGATCCGAATGGATATTGCCACTGGTTTAGCACACATAAATAATTTTCTCAATTACAGTATGGCTAACGAACGTTGTATAAAGATATTTTCAGTGATTTCCTGGCCTTGAATGAATATGAAAAAAAAACTTTTTAAATGCTACAAAAAAGACGCGCCTATATTAAAAACTTCTACTAAAATTAATGTGTTAAACTCAAACAGATCTTTAATACTTAACCTATACATTGTGTT
Source organism: Medauroidea extradentata (assembly GCA_003012365.1). Lineage (NCBI taxonomy): Eukaryota > Metazoa > Arthropoda > Insecta > Phasmatodea > Phasmatidae > Medauroidea > Medauroidea extradentata. The sequence goes on along the minus strand of PNEQ01003494.1, from coordinate 166,249 downwards.
ACAGTAATATTTAAAATGGTTTTTAGTAGAGGGCTATGATTACTTTATTAAAATTTTGGTAATTATGCATTGAAGCGGTCATTTGGAAATAAGAACCTTAGAGACCTAGAATAGACGGCAAAATAATGTCCATACCTTCCTTAGAAACACACCAAAGGCGCGATGTCGTCACATGACGCGAAACATTTTTTTCGGGGCCCGAAGATACCGTTTTTCGCTACATTGGCGAAGTGCGGAACGTTAACTAGCCAGTGTGAATACTAAAAAAAAGTGTATAGGCAGCCGCTAGGTTTCGTTAGAATCAATATACAGCAGCGCATGCACGTACACACTGCTCTGCAAACGTTTGTGTGTACGCGGAAAATATGTGAGCTACAGCTGCCTCCCTCTCTGACACACTAACTTGTCACTGATACTTCGGAAACTGATAACGTCATGCGTCTTATGTAATTTTAAGTACATATTAATGAAGGTAATTTATATTGTTTCGTTTCGCTCAAAAGCTTTGTATTTGTGCTTTTATCACACAATTTCCCTCGTAGTCAGTTTCCTACGCACTAGGCCGGAACTTGCGTGTCCTATGTTAAATATGTAATTAAATTTAATTTCAACGTTTAAATTATGTAATTGGCTGTCGTTTCCAAGTATAGAACTACTTCAAAAATCGTGTTTTACCCAAAATTTCCCTGAGATCCATGGCCCTCCCACTAGGGTGTAACATATGAACCAGTAGGAATATAGAAAAGGTATTTCCACCATTGTATTCAGTGAACCTGAATGTCTGCTTGAAGAAAGTGTAAAAACTCAGTTTTTCAAAAGGTTCCTGAAGGATGACAAAATATTCCCTCTACATAACAACAGCCCAACAAGAAAACTAGAGGGCTAAAGAAAAGAGACCTGTGAGATGTGAAACATATATAATGTTAACCGCGCCTTAATTCTTATCTTTTGTGCCACATTAATTTACCTAAGATAATAATTAAAATACATATAATTCTTTAAAACATGTGTAATGTTTGAAAATATGCATAGTTTTTTATTGCGGGATGGTACGTCCCCATATTTGAAACTGAACATTATAAAAATAAAACAAAACAAAGAAAACATTGCAGCTACATAAAAATCCGCTGATACTGAGGCTGTGTTCTGGAAGGTTGGGGCTGTGTCCTAACTGCTTACCAAAATGAACTCCAGACTGTTATGAAAAATTTCATATTTTTAATTGCGAAAGTAACAGTTTTATGCATTTACAAGGACAACAGTGTATTTCCTGTTTCTGGAATTCGAGTTTGCTTGAGTAAGGGGCTGTTATGCTAGCTATTATTCTAATGAATTTATTCTAAAATGCTTTGCTTTCTTACTAGTGTATTGAAGAATAAATACCGGGCAGTATTGATTATTTTTACTATATAACTTATACGCATCTTCAAAAGGTCGTTCTAAACATAATCTTGTAATGAACCAATTGAAAAAAGGGAACAAGTTTGTTAGTCTATCAGCTGAGTGAAAGAATGTCTTCAATCGTGCGGTAAAGACGAGTGAGGTGTCATTTAATTCAGTATTTTATGTAGATTGCGAATACGTTAACCCGGAAATCTAAATCGGTAAAGCTTCCATATAATTTTTAAAGAAAAAGTAAAAATATATAGAAATTTCGTTTTGTGGGTTACAATATTCGTAACATACACAAAAAAACTTAATGAAATGACACCTCACTCGTCTTTACCGCAAAACTGAAGCATTCTCGTGAGAATCGGGCTCTAGCTGATTAATCCGGCCCTGCAGATAATCCCTGTCAGTTTTGGTAACATGAGTTGTCACTTATTATCCTCTCATAACTGCTCCGTGTTCACTCAAGGTACTGGGGATAGAAGCAACATATCTCCACAAGTAGATGTCCTGTTTTCGTCGGGTAAGAAATTGAAATTATTGAATTTTAATTACGGTATTTTACAGGATCAAAATTATTCCAGAAATGTTCCGAATGCAACGTACTGTAGAGCATGATAAGGTTTAAGTCTAAGACATGGTTTTTCGTGTTATTCATGCTGCATTACTCTACTAGAATTAACTAAACAATTTGAAAAAGGCTTATTTTCCGGATTTTTTTCTTAAAAAATTTAAAAGATTTTTACACATATCAAATGTTTTAGACAATTATACGACATTAAGAAACCTACTTCCGAAAACGATTTACTTTTAAATTCATTCGTTCTCTAAAAAATGATCAATAATGGTACACATGTTTCCCACTGTTTTACGTACCGTACCGAGTATCCTTAAACACACAAAAATATTTTATTGATTAATATTGCTATGCGTTGAGCATAGTGGAGCAAAATGAAAACGTATATACAATCTACGGGCAGGGGGTGTATTTTGAATGGTATGGGGCCTCGAAGATTGGCTTGTATAGGGATCCGGAAATCCTTTCGACGGCGCTGGTGTGAAGAAAATCGTTATATTTTGTGTGCGAAGAGGAATCGTAAAAAGTGAAACCTGTCATAGCTCTTCCTTTTTCTTACATTCATGTATTATCTTATATATATAATACACACAATTTCATTTTACAAGATATTTTTGTGGAGTTAAAAGTAAGCATCATACCAATTTTCTTTTAAAATGTCGTGGGTATTTGGTACCTATCAGGTTTTAAGAAATTCTGAAGGGGAAGAAATAGTATCGTGAGGCATATGTTTGTAAACTCGTTTCGAATGATTCTTTCTTGCGCAAAATTTAACGAACATATTTTCATGATATGAATTGTATTTTTCGTCACGTGACTGTCTTTGCTAAGCAACCGGCGTGAAGATTGGCCTGACCGAGGGAGGAAGGGGATGGAGAGGAGGGTGGGTTGGATTGCAAGGCGGCGTAGAAAGGCGGCGCACGTCCCGGTCGTTTTCTCGGCCGCAGAGGCGTTCTTCGTCGCTGACCGGGGCCGATCTTCTCCGCGGATGTTGGTCCATGGAGCGGCGGCCCTACAAGGCATTTCCATTAAACCACTCGTGCGTCTTTCCCCTTCTCTCCCCTCCCCCTCCATCACCGCAGCACTCGCCCCATTGCGCAAACACGGCCCTGGCATGGTGTGAGGGGGGAGGCGGTTAATTCCCGTCGTAGATACCACTCCCCGTCTCGTCTAGGCGCTCTCTTTCCTCCAGAGCCCAGGGCAAATACTGCTTCACAACCCCCGTGGCGTCGTGCCTAGCCTACGTGCGTACGTTTCAGAACTTCCCCTCCAACTAACATCACGCGTCCAAGTATGCTCCTAGACGTCGAAATCAGTTGCCAAAAATCGCAAGATAACTTTTAGCTGCAAATACACGTGCCGTATATTTTTTAAGGGAGTTAAATGGGGGTGATCATAGAATCATGTTTCATTTGCTCTGTTTAAATGTCAAATATTAAAATGTAATATTTCGCGTAGGGGATGCAAATATATTTTACTAGTATGCTGGGTAACATGAATTTACAAAAAAAAAAAAAAAATGCCAAGTATTTATTTAGCCCATGTGTCTTCGGAAACTTTATAATAGGTAGGTATCGTTATTTTGTACACTGATGCCGATAAACATATTTTAATCAAAACATTCGACATACAACAAATTGGTAATTTTTAAATGCACAGAAGAAAGAAGTTGCATGGCAGTCTCTTTCTTTATGCGTGTCCCATCTCGTAATGGCTGCGTGATGCCGAGGTGTTGAACGTATAGTGCGAGTAGTTCCGTGTTGATTCGGTTCGGGCTGTGTCTGGCAAATCCTCGGCTCCCAGACAAATTGTGCATTAGCAAGGCTATTTTCGATCTCGTAAGTGCAGTGTGAGACGCAAGCTTTACATTCGCGTCTGTTTACTTGGCTGAACTGTGTTGACGGAGTTAAGTGTGTGAAAGAAAAGAAAATCGTAACTGCGTTCTTCTTTCAAACCCTGCTTTCAGATATGATAAGAAATTAGATTTTCCGAAAATTTAAGATTAATTATTTATTACAGTTTACGTGTAAGAGCATGCCAAGTCAGAGCAATGGGAAAATTCACAACAAAATTAGAAACTTTGAACTAGTCTTGGATTCCATTTTGACTACACAGCACATTTTCAGCCACCAAACAGAAATCGAATACTTTTCTTTAAATAATCACAAACATATTGCCAAACGTTTACTGTCTTTGACGTATCAGCCGAAAGAGGAAATGAGGGTTTAAATGTCTTAATTTATTAGAAGCCTTATTAAAATATCCAAAAATAATAATACTTCACAACTATAATGACTGGTTAGTTAAAATATTATTATTTATGAATGTTAATTAAAACCCGAAAATCCCTAGTCTGAACATAAGCATACAGTCAATCAATGTCTGTCTCTATCATACCAAAGAGTCCTCAAATTTTATAAGACATTGCGCGCGGACGAGCTCTGTCTCCGTACAATATCGTAGCGTAGCTCAGTGTCTTTACTTGCATTATAAGATTAGTTGTTACTACTATTTGTACAAGTGTCGAGTAAGGAGTGAACTCGAGGGACAGACTATCACGCCCCGAGAGGCAGACTTTCAAACCTGGGATCCCGTAGGCACCTGTTGGCATGAGATGAGGCTCTACAATGGAACACCATTAATATGAAAGGACGGTAGGAACAGGAACACCCCGAGAAAATCGGCCGGCCAACGACAAAATCCACGTTTCCCATGTGCGGAAATTCCGGGACCAATCCCGCTGGAAATCAAACTCGGATTGCCTTTATTATACAGGCATAATTAATAGGTACTGATGCTAAACAGAATTACCTTTCTATTTGTAACCAACTTTTATAACTCGTTTACAAATAACTATAATATAATTTTAAAATATTCGGTTGACGTGTCGGTAACGTACGATATTTTAAGGAAACCTTTTTCATAATTTTGTGTTTTACTAGAACAAATATATTTCTGAGGGTCACAATCTTGTACGAATCGTGATTGTTCATTTTTTTCGCTGTAAATACGGAAAATATACATCTACCTGTAGCTTATGTTAAAACATACAACCAACGAGAGAAAAACATTCACTGTTGACAAAGGTTTGTTAAAGGGAGTTTTCTTATTTGGCCTTGGCATCTATCTGTCTGCCCACGGTCTTCTCAAAACACTAGCTTCCAGACCCACTGATCTGAAATAACAACTTAGTGAACATAATAAACTTTCGCTCAAGTCTTTATTTTCTGGAGTGCGTATAATAATTGAATTTTAAAAAAACAGCTCTCACAATTACATTAAAGATTCTTGTTACAAAACATAGTCTCTCTAAGAAGAATAATGAATAGGATATATTTTTATTTAAATACATATAAGAACTTTGCAGGGGAAATGACCTCTTACTTCTTCATTGATGGAAAATGAGCCTTCGATGGATTTCTATACAAAATGTAGGCCTAATGCTACATTTTAATTTCTTAGTTTTTAATAGAAGAATTGTAAAATGCTGAATCACAGTCTTTAACTTTTAGTACGTTTAGTATATATATATATATTTTTGTTTCTACCCGTTGGATGTTCATTTAGTTTACAGCCAAATTTTAGATGTCAGTAAAATTTGTAATATGTTTTGCTGCCGTGAACAAAAATGTTACTGTTTTGACCATTGTATGATCTGTTTATACATCTGGGCAAATATTAAGTAAATTTTTCTCTGTGTACTGAAAGCTTTTAACATAAACAATTCCCTAGTGTTCTAGCCCTGAACAGAAACGTGTTTTTTTTTTTTTTTTTTTTTTTTTTTTTTAAAGTGTGTTGTACGCGAAAGGGTTTGCTGTTAAGATATGTAAAGGGTAAAAAAATCTTATTTTCTCGGTTTGGTTTGTTACCTAATGTGGATTGTTGTGTTAACCCTAATCCTCAGCTGATTTTTCCGCATGGTAGTTTCCCACGTTTCATATCTAATGGTCTTGATTCCGAGAAAATTAATTTGAAAACATGCGGATTTCTTGAGTTTGCCAATCCTGTTGTACAAAAATGTATATGAAGTAAAAGTTATAGCAAACCTTAGGTTAATCTAAAATTGCTACTGTCTTGCATTCAAATACGATATATTACCGCGGACAACATTAATTAATATTTTCCCCGTTACGACAAAAATAATTAGGCGATGGTGGTCCCGTTACTGCTATCCGGGTTAGCTTCTTGGTGTTTTGCACGTAAGTTTTGTACTGGATAGCACCCTAGCTTCCCCTTCTTGGCAGTCCACGTTTGTTTCATACTCATCTTCATCCAAGCCAGTGCTCAAGACAGATATGTATCTATAGAAGGTTCACTTTAAAGTGCGCACTTCCCAACACTTATAATAATAAAAATTTGTATTTATTTGGGTTATACCAGTAAAGGTTGTGGAGTTATGAATAGTTCGTGTTAGTTTTTTCTTACATGGAAGTTTTTATATTCAAAATAGTAAATATGGAGTCATAGTGTCTCACAGAAAATTGTAAGTAGTGCTCAGTTTCTCCTGAACAACCTATAGAAAGGTGGGCGGGACGTAAATAGTATTTGTCAAAGAATTGACGGGTTGTTACCAGTGGCTGCCGGCGCGGGCTTGTTGCTTGGCTAGGCAGTTGCTGAGAATTGTCCAGAGTTGTGATACTTGCGCGCTTAAGCCGCTGACGTGATTGCCTGAGGGTGTCGCTTATTATTGGATGATCACAAAAAGGTTTAGTAGCCAGAAGATGTTTTATGGTAACTGATCTACATTGAAGCTCTACCTGGCTACAACTTACCTTCCGACACTGTTTGTTACAGTAATCTTCCCAGGACGGAAGTTGTGACTTTTAAAAGTGTAGTGGGTACAATGGTTAGAGCACTTGCTCCCCACCAGGGCGGTCTGTGTTCGAGTGTTTCGTGGGTCTACCCCTTCCTTTCATTCCGGTGCTGCACCGTACTCGCCTACTATCAAGACCAGCGAGGGCGTCATGACGGAAGGGCGTATTAGCTATAAGCAACATGTGGTTGATACGCTCTTCTGCTCTTCTGGCATGACGCCCACGAAACGGATGTTGGTGTACGTGTATGTAAGTATGAGATCGATGAACTCCTACCAGTTTTACCGATCACCATAAAACTTAGCACATGTACCATCGTATTTTTTCATTAAAAACACTGTTTCTAAGCCCTCCAACATGGCTAAAATCGGTTTCTTCAAAGACTTCCGTACTTCAGAATATACTAATCGGATATATGTGGAACTCAGATTGCCAACTGCACTGAACTTATTTGCAGACTTTCCACCAATAAAATTATATGGTCACCGCTTAACGTCCTATAGTAAAAACCGTTCGGCAGGAACCTTGCACGCTAGTTCAGTGCTTGACTCGAGGCGACGCGGCATTTGATGCTCGCTTCAATGTCATCCTTACAGCTCCTTCACTTTTGAGGCTCTCACGCGCGGGTAGGCGGCACCCTTAGGATCTAGCTGTTAACCGCCGACCAAAATCTGTTCAACTGCACTTTTAAAATTGTGTAGCACAGGAAACGGCTGACAGGCAGGTGTCGACTCCTGGGAGCGAAACTAGTTTACACTAGCCGGTGAGATGCCTGATGAAGGGGAGGGAGTTTGGTGTTAATTTTCACAGGCGTGTTGTACGTATACAGATCCGTGGGTAGGCCGGCCGACATAACGTGACTGGCAGGTAAATGTTTGCAGCGCGCGCCGACGTATATACGCTTTCCAGGCACCCGTTTCCGCCCCGCCCAGGGCCACACAGCCACCCTCTCCTCCAGGGAGCGCGGTGTTTGGCCGACGTCAACACACACGTCCCTCGCACACATGTCGCCGTACCCACGCAGCTGTGCGCGCCCTACCTAGCCCTCATCTCTCTGCCTTCCTTCCGCATATGCGTCATCGAGACCATGGAGGAACACGTCCCTCCCCCACCCCCAGCCCTACTATCCTTGGGGAATTACTGCTTCTCCCGGAGACGTTTACCGCCACATACTTGCTTATATTCCTTCCCATGAACCGATGCGCTTTCTTCACAGGTGGCAAATATAACATCACAAAAAAAATTATGAAACTATGTTAGGAACATTTAAAATCGTAGAAACCAAACGGTGATTCACAGCAGACCACAAAAAAAAAAAAATAAATAACATCAGCGGCACTGTCGGTTAAAATGCATTCATTAGTAGGATATTTTTTGCTAATGTATGGTTTGTTAGACCAACATAATTGCTTATAATTAGTTGGCAATAATACTCTTGGGTCGTGTGACGACCAAACCAATTATAAATATAAACCCTGGTTGAGTTCCCACGATTGTAACGACGAGACATGGACACAAATAAACCTCACATTATTATTATTTTTTTTTTAACGTATTGCAAACCAACAAAACAGACACAACACGAAAACAGAACACCCAAAACGAACGGTAGGTTAAATTTTTGCATGCAAAAACATTTGAGAGCACATCCAAGTGGATAATTAACGTCTGTTCCTGTCTTCGGGCTTCAAGTGCGACTGGTGGGAAGGTTGTACATATATTGATGTCTTGAATGTTCTTTTTTTTTTTTTTTTTTTTTTCATGTCTGCCTGATTTGTTGATACATTCTCGTAGAGTCTATTGCAGCAAACTTCCAAGTTCTCAAGATTATCGTGTTCTGACTGATGCGCATGAGGTTGTAACACACATCAATCATTGCTAAATACAATACGTATAAAATACAGGATTTGCGAAGCCAACATGTTAAACCAAAAAGTGCTACTATAAAAAATAATTTTGATCAACTTTTTGAGTAAAAATTTCTCTCTAGGGACGTATTTCTGTGCACAGTCTGTGACGCCGAAGTTTTTATCGTTAGCTTCCGGCGCAAGAGATTACGCTGAACAAGCGCTTCGCTGTGGCAGAATATTTTCTTATAATTCCGAGAAAACATGTCGCCAACTACTTTCAGCTTACGTTTTTAGCATTACTTTATCTCCCTGTTTAGATTGTATGTAAAGAAGTCGATTTCCGCTCTTCCCCTGGCAAATATTCACGAGAATCCGGGTTCGTTTCCTTGTTAGGATATCGTAATTTAGTTTTTTTTTCTTTGTTTTTTTCTTTGTTTTTCTCTTCCATAATCGTGATAGGCGAGTTGTTAGGTGGTTTCAAATCAGGCCGTAGCAGCTATCCTTCCTGTACGTCTTTCTGTGAGTCTGTGGTTCAGTCTTAAGGGCGTTCAAGTGCGATAAAGTCATAAATTTATATTTATATGAAATAGTGTTAGTTTTGTAGACGATACTTGAGTGCAGTTTCCTCTTACGAAATAATTTTAGCTCTCATAGTTTTCTCATAAAGGTGCTTCAAAGTCAACATTTGCATGTTCTGCTGTCTAGCAAACAGTGAAAACCAATTGACTTACGTACATGAAATAATTCACAGTGAAATAACATACTATGAGCTTCGTAATAAAACATTTGATATTATCCTGCGAACTGTTTTTGTATCTAAAACAATTCTGAATTTTCAAATTTTTTCTGTGCATTTGCGATTATTTTTAATTCAAAATATTACTTTGTGGTTTTTTTATGTTTTATTGCATAGCTCATGGTATATAAGTTCTCAGTGAATTATTTTGTTTAAGTAGATCAGTTGGTTTTCACTATTTGCATGGCAGCAGAACAAGCAAATTTTGACTTTGACACCCCGTTATGAGAAAACTACGAGAGCTAAAATATTGTTTCGTAAGAATAAAATCTACTCGCGAGTATCGTCTACAAAACTAATAATATTTCATAAAAATTAAAAATTGTGATTTTTATCGCACTTGAACACCCTTAATGACTTAAGTTGACAACGTCACGTTAAGCTGCACTATCTGTCGAAAATATAATTCAACAAATTTTAATCGTTTCAAACACGGAAGTGTAGATAAGTTATGTGTTTCTGGAAATTGCTTATACGTTATTGTTGAGTACACAAGTTTCTGAAATGTAGAACATTAAAAAATATATATAGGGTATGTTCTTTTTTTCCGCTTCTTAACATCGCACCTTCAGGCCACTTTCGACAAATCGAAGGCATTGATCGCGTAACGGTAGTTGGAATGAGATATGGGATATTCCAGAATATAGCTGTCGAGATTACGCCGAAATGTGTTATTAGTCTGCTACTATTATGCCTAGTAAAATATGTTCTAAAATATCATATTTTGCGTACAAGAGTGGTAAAAGAGATTAAGGTTACAGTTTAAAACAAAATGAATTTTCGCCCAAACGAGCGAGGCTTGAATGAGGCAAAGACGTGCTGAAAGAATGAATGCTACTAATGGCATTTAATGTATCGCTAAAAACGCAACCTAACTGAACTAAGTATTTTGATTTTGAGTAGTATTTCTCCCTCTGGGCCGTGGTTAATGGATAACTTGCGTAAGTCCTGTCTTGTATAGGACTTATCTGGTTCATACTGTACGACAATTTATTGCAGATACCTACGGTACTACTTTTCCAACCAGTGTAGGTCTAATATATAAAACCATGTAGCAAACATAAATTGAAATAATCACCAACATAAATACCTTAATTTTACGCAAATTACATTTGCGTTTTTTTTTTTGTGCACAGAAGAAAACTTTTTTTGTGTATAAAAATATTCAACCCAATTATCTGTCCTTAATTTAAAAAAAAAAAGGGGGGTGGGGGTGTTCCCACCAACTTTATCTAACTCAATTTTCACCTTAACTTTAGTTTCCGAATAATTTTTGGTACTTTTTGTATACTCTCATGAGGCTATCGAAAGGACAGTTTTTAAATTATACTTTTAGTATTCTTAGAAGCCAAATGAAGAAAGGATTTTATTACTATTTATTTAAGTTGCCTACCAAATCATATTCCACTTCAAATTGTAGCCCAACTCACAAAAATTAAATTTGAAATAAAATGAACAGTCCCAATTTAATAATAAATGTAGAAAAGTTTTCCCTGGTTTGCTGCGTTTTTTTCTTTAAAAAAATTGATTTTTAGAAGTGTTAAATTAACCCAGAAGCAGTTATGAGTGAAACTAAGATACCTATATTTAGTTGGCCTCGTTTCTTGGCTGTAACCCAACGACGTTGAATCGACCAACTTACATAACTAGTGAAGTAACTAGAGACAATTTTTATCAGCGCGTGACATATAGGTGATGGGTGACAAGATGTATTGAGCAGCGCCGAAATTACGAGGGAACGACGACGACAAATCCTCCGACCAACGACCTCGTCCGGTACGATTCCCACATGCGAAAATACGGCTCGACGCTTCGGGGAGTATAAAGAAAGTTAAGGTAACTGGACTTTACATCTCTTCGACAGCGAGGTCATTAGTGGCGGTGACGACAGCTTACGGCGGGTATCGGGGATCACCCGTTTCCCCCGGTTTTTTTTCATTCTGGTGCTGCTCTTACTTACTTCATGTCACCCCTCTCCAGTACTAAAGACCCCGATGTTAAAGCGCTGACCTAAATTAATTAAATAAATAAATAAATAAATAAATAAATAAATATATATATATATATATATATATATATATATATATATATATATATATATATGTCACACACAATGACGGGAGTTGGGAGACGAGTCGGCCGTGGCCTTTGTTAAAGGAACTATCCCAAGCATTCGCCTGGAACGATTTCGGGAAACCATGAAAACCGAAATCAGGATGGCCGGAGCCGGGGATCGAACCCGGATCCTCCCAAATGCGAGTCCAACATGTTACCGTTGCGCCCAGGGGCGTCATTTAGGGAGGACAAGGGGGGGCCTGGATTTAGAATTTTTAAGTGTATAAATTTTTTTGTGTATTTTGTTATTTAAATAATGCTAACTTAAGCACATAAAACTGATGTTTTATTATTAAAGTTTCTAATTTATACATGCTTAATTAATAAAAAAGTTGCAACAAGGTCACTGTCGCCGGAAAAAAAAATCTTGCCCCCCCCCCCCCAGAAAAACCTGAAATGACGCCCATGGTTGCGCCACCGCGCTCGTTTCATGTATTCTAACCAGGATCGTCTTGGTTGGAGGCGAGTGCTTTGGTCACTGCGACAACGACGAGAAGGAATGAGTAACTGTTGGCTGGGTGGTACAACATAGCTCTCTAGGATTACGACTTGAGGTATTGTACATTAGCGATCTTTATCACTTGCACCTCATTTTCTCGGGTTGCTACTAATTTTAAAAATATCAACAATCAGAATTTCAGCTATAGTAACGAGTGTTATCGGATAAGAAATAAATCAAAGCTATATGTAGACTTGTGCGCGTTTCATGACAAAGTAGATGGAGGATGCTCTGTATATTTTTATACCGATCCAGTAGAGCTTTCTTCTAAAGGCGAGCGCGTTCATTTCAAGAGAAAATCAGACAGATCTGATTACTACTGCCATCCAACATTTACAAGTGACGTCAACTGCATTGATATGTGAGCGTGGTGGTTAGATCCAGAATTCAAAATGTTTCCTATCTTTTTTATCCTCCGACCCTACATACACATCTGGCTGTCACATAAGTTGGCTCCCAGTATTCAGTGAAGAAGGGATTAAATTTGTCACGTTGAAATTGTATGCCGGGTGTCGCGAGCAGATGGGTGTTGGAGGGACGGGCTGTATAAATAAGAATGTATTTAATGTGGGAAATGTTTGGACGTGGTGTCTGTCGGCGAGGCGGGTGGTACCATAGTTGTTCCCTACCTCTAGCCGAGCTCTCAGGGGAGACAGGAAATACCCTAGCGTCGGTGGTACACGAGGAAGAAGGGGATAAGAGGGGCTAGGATGAATACTATCAAGCCGAAAAGATTCCGAGGTGTTGCCACATCCTGCTCGTTTCTGTTGATCATAAGATTTATGGAAAAAAAAGTGGGTGGGGGGTAGTTAATTTCCAAAATTAACTAAAATCCTTCCTAAAATGTAGTCCATAAATGTGTTTATAATTCATAATTAAATGAATTCTCCCACATCAGAATAGTTCTAAAAAGCCACATTTGTTGGTGAAGCCTGAGTGTAAGTAGGTACGATACAGAGGTCACCCAATTTACGATAGCATACTAAAATGTTTGATTTGGTCAGCGCTTAGTTGTCATACCCATCTACAGCACGCGCCATGTAAGTTGGCGGGTGACGAGCTGGAATGTGCTGCATATAATATTACTACCGTTTTAAATTCGAATGTCTAACTTACATAGGTCGATTTCATTCCTGTATTTATAGGCTACTGGGTGATTTTACAGCGGCCTGCTGCTTGAATTCCTTGAATGTGCCCTTCACACAGTAGCTGCCTCTCGCCATCTAAGCTGGCGCGCAGTGTACAGATGTTTTATTAGTTAGAGGCTTAGAAGCAGCTGAGCTATAAGGACGACCTTGAAGCGTGTATCAAACGTCGCATCGCCACAGCGAAGCTAGTACAGAACTACCGTGCAAGACTCCTGCCGATACATTTTTTGCTGCGGGACTTATAAGCGGTGACCATATAATATTTTTATTGCATACATCCGGTTAGGAATCTACATTTCGAAGTACGGTAGTCTGAAAAGGCCGTTATAGGTGATTCGGAATAAAGTGAACACTCAAAAAAGCCCTGATTAATTTCTATTTCCTGCCAGTTTATATCTTTCCGCCGATGTAAACAAAATAATGCCACGTGCTTTTATTTACATAGGGTCGTGCAATGTTTACAACTACATTAAACTGCTACGATAAATTTTAGCTACAATATCTACTCATTAAATGCACGGGGGCTGAATGTAAGATATAAATAAAGTAATCTTAGTTATAACTACCTGCGAGTTAATGTCTGGTTTCTGTCCATCGACTAATCTAAACAACACGCACTATTGCCGTTACGCATCTCGTAAATGATGGCATATTTTATTTGAATTTGTAACGCAAAACCGCCACTACAACAGACATGACACACGCTATTCAATAATTCAAGTTTCGTTCAGTTATACTGCCACGAACATCGTCGACACACTTCAGAAACAATAATTAACGTATTTTCTTAACATGTGAAATAAAAAGTATGTTGTTTTTAGGCTGGCAAACGTAAAACATAATATACAGATTACCGATTGTTTCACATCATTTCGGCAATGATACTCATAGTAATTTCCAATACTTTTGAATGTGTATATACTCAAAACGGGCAAACGCGCGCAAATGATGCAACCAAATATGCAACTTGGCGGCGAGAACCTAACTCTGATGCCACCTGTTGGTGGAGTTTTGAACTGTCTGAAGCACGAAGCAAGCGATAACGGCCACGGCGACTCGAGGTCGACGATAGCGTCACATAATTCTTGCGCCAATCGAGTCTAATTATAATGTATGTG
>PNEQ01003494.1:46692-141826 GCA_003012365.1 Medauroidea extradentata | reverse complement strand
AAAACACAAATCCTGGATACGCCACTGTCAGGGCCCACAGCTGTATCCGTCCCTGAAGTGCATTGATTGTATTGTACTTAAAAATTAATGTTTTGTTAGGTGTTTTTAAATTATTATATTAAACATGGTGGTATTCTAAAGCGATATCTTTATTGCGAACCACCTATACAGATGTTCTGTAGTACATTTCAACAAAAAATATCACCCCTCTCCCCTTCCACCCGAAAAAATCCTAACTATACTATTGGTACGAGTGTTTCTAGGGCCTCCCTAGACAGGCTGCGTTTGTATGTGCGAGGCAGGAGCGGTAAGGCTGCCACAAGCCCATATACTATGTAATGTATCATCGCCTCCCCGCGCAAGCCACTCCGCTGGCATGCAGTGCTTTGCAATTATCATTTTACTTGTGGGACTTTCAGCGGTGACCACTTAATTTTATTTGTGGGCAGTATAGTTCAAAGTCTAACGCTTGTTGCTAGACTCGTGTTTTCCGAATCCAACCGTTAATTTTCCAAATACGCCAGCAGTCTGGAAAATTCATTTTTATCTGTTTTGAGGGGCCTGAAAATATTCTTCTAATAAATTTGCCGATTTTCCAAAACTATAGCGACGTAGTTTAAAGTGTGTGTTATTTTCATATATACAGCACATTTGAAGGCTGGGGTTGGCCGCACAGGCACACGCGTTGTTTGACGGTGTATAGGGTGTGTGTGTAGGAGGGGGGGGGGGTAGCAGACAGGGTGACAACACCTGCGCCTCGCCACCCTCACCTGAGCCAACATGACGCAGTAGTCAAGCCCCGCCCTTCCCCAGCTCTAGAGGAAACAGGTGTCAGCACTGTGGTCTAGAGTGCTTCGGAACGTGACCACCTCGCTGCAACTGTCACGAAATTCGTGTGGGTCGTGTTTTTTTAGTCTCGAACCTTCCCTCCCCCCTTACCCCTCTCCTAACCCACTGGGCGGCAGCGACTTGTCCACGCCCTAGTGCCTAGGAGAAACAGTGTGGAGACGAAGGTTGTCACTGATATTTTTATTGGATGAAATGGAAACCCACGTTCTTGAGACATTGAGGACAGGCTACGGTCGTACAAGTACAGGTGTAGACACTCGTCTATCTACCAATGTATTTTGCTTGACCCACATGTTTGGCTGCGGTTCACCAAGTTACTGAGAGTGTTGTACGTCTTTGGCGCTGCAATCAGGGCAGTCGAGCTCAAACTCCTCCCACTTTTTTCCATTGTTTACAATGTAAAGTAAATGAAAATTGCTGGAGCCATGCTTTAGAATTGTGAGCGAAGGAAGTATTTCATAAATTGCTCAAAAGTACGTTTTGATAAATTGTTTATCTTTATAATGTAAACACTGGAAAAAAGTGGGAGGGAAATGGGCGGAGTTTGAGCTCGACTGCCCTGATTGCAGCGCCAAAGACGCACTACACTCTCGGTAACTTGGTGAACTGCAGCCAAACAAGGGGGTCAAGTTTCCAGGCGAGTGTCCAGACCTGTTCTTCTACTGGCAGATGGGCACGCTGCATATCATAACGTAAGGAAAGGAATGTATAGGCTGTTCGGGATAGAGCTAACACAACATATAAAAAACATTAGCCGTTACTGCATATAATTCAACGTCCATGTAGGGTTGGTAGCGAATTACCGAATGTAGTTCCGTGTATTTTCCTAATTAAATACATCATCACTGGAAGCAAATCAATCGAAATCAACTTGTTTGCACTTCATTTACTTTAAAACTGTTATTTATGATGACTTATTTCGATACATACTGACTGCGTAATTTGACTTAGTAAGCACCAACACAAAGCGACACGTTCGAGTCGTTTGGCATTCATCGTCGTCTGCACGCACATTCCAGCCAACCTCCGCGCTGCAGACGCGAGTTCAAATTCAATCTAGAAATTATGTTAATTATACTACAGGTTAGAAAGAAAATTTTTTCTTATGTGAGAGTTTGGCACAGGGGAAAATTCTGCCGCTGGTGCTACTGTCGCTAACAGGTCTAATAAAATAAAGAGACAATAGTAAAATTAAATTTAACTAGGCTTGGTAAAGAGGGAAGTAATTTAGTTTCATCTGAAAGTGAAAACCAAACCAGTTCTGGCTTTTAAAATTATCAGCTTCATGTAACTTAAAATTCAGGAAAGCTCTGTGATTGGTCAGTACACATATTATCGATACCAGCGCTCAAGCGGCAGAAATTTTACCGGTTCCAAACTTTTAACACTGACCTTTCCAACGTGTAATATTATTAATTTTACTAGAGATTCAAGCTTCACTAGGAGGCGTAGTTCGTTGAGTCGTGCCCATTGTGCTATATCAACATTGGTTCTTGTAACGCGTTCGAAAGTATTAGAAATGACTCGTTATGAATACCAATTCCAAATTATTTGAGAGTACTGGTATTCTGCGAATTGTTACGTTTTACGATTGGCAGCCTACGTATACAGGATGAGTCGGGAGGAAAGGTACATGCTTCGAGGGGTGATAGTACTGGTGATTCTGAACAAAATGTTTCTAATAAACATATGCCCTTTTCTTAACAGTTTCAGAGAAACCTAATGAAAACAAGGAACGGGAAATGTGCAGGTGACAATAAATCACGCTACTGTTATCTTATGCTGTGTGTAATTTTGTACATTTCCACAAGGAGGCGCTCTAAGCACGGTGAAGTTGTTTACCTCAGTCTCAGTCCTACAGTGCTTGTCCTAGCAATGGGAACTACGGTGTTGTTACGTGTACAGTGAATACAGTTCAGTGTAGTCAAAAATGCGACAGGTCTTCACACATTCAGAGTATGCTGACATGATGTTTGTCTACGGTTTCTCCGATGGGAATTCCAGAGTCGCTGTTCGTGAGTACGAACGACGATTTCCTAATCGCAGAGTTCCAGATAGCAAGGTGTTTGCAGGATTGCGTTACCGTGGTACGCTTCCCAGCGTAAATGTTGTATCCGTACGACCCGTACAACCAGTTCTTAATGAAGTTGAAAACGTTCTTCAGGTACTAGAACGCAGCCCAACAACTAGCTCGAGACGAATTGCTACTCAACTGTCTTAACAGAGCAGCAAAATGCATTGAAGTTGGTGGTGGAGTGTTTGAACATGTTTTGCGCGGAAATGTACACAATTAAAACATATGATAACAGTACCGTGATTTACCGTCACCTGCACATTTCCCGTTCCTAGTTGTTTTCATTCGGTTTCTCTGAAACGGTTAAGAAATGGGCATATGTTTATTAGAAACATTTTGTTCAGGATCACCAGTACCATCACCTCTCAAAGCGTGTACCTTTCCTCCCGACTCAACCTGTATAGAGTTATATTTAACCAAGAAACAAAATGTTTTTTCTGTTTCACGTACCTATTAAGAAAAGACGTTATTTATTATTGCCGTGAGAACGTCATGGCACTGTTATTGAACAGAACTCGAATTCTTGAATAACGGTTGTCATTTTATCGTGTATTAGTGGCTTTCTTTTGTGTGGTTCGTATTTCGTATCGTAAATTCGTATATAATGTGCACACATTTACGTGATTCGAAACGGCATTTCTGTCCGCGCGCCAGCTCTGAGACCCTGGCGGCTATGTGGTTTTCGTTCGTAAATATATAAACAATACAACGATGCTGATACCATGTTGACGCACATACTAGCCGAAGTCACGTCGTAAGTTGGGATGAGTTTGCTACTGTTTTACTGTGGCGTACAACGTTTACGACGAAAAATGCGTACATACCAGGGACTGAGAGCTGGCGCGCGGACATTGCTGAGGGCTATATAGTCGATAACTGGCAGGAACTTATATTTGTATATTTAATGGGTATATATTGTAGATAAAATTTTTTTGGAACACTGTAGTGTAGATATAAACAATAAAAACGTGTGGCAATGTTACCGTTATATTGAACTGACTATAAATTAAGCAGGACCTTTTTTAGTACTCGCTTAATGCTAAACCACTTATAGTGCTTTTAGAAGCATATCGGAAGTTTTGCCTAGTCTTCATTTTACAAATAGCAAAACTGAAACTCTAGCATGACTTGATTTTACACTAGTTTTAAAATAAAATTTCCAGTTTTATTCCGGAACAGTTATACGGGCGTGACTTGCATTGCGAAAAAAAACCTTAGCGTAATCTAAAAAGGTTAAACGTAACTTCCCAATATTTAAACTACAAAAAAAGCTGTCTTTAGCTTATTCGGCTACATCGTATATTATCATTTGAGTCACTATAAACTGTGTCAACTAATTTTCATTGTTTAACTACTCATTTTTTTACAGCGGTTGAGTTAACTTTTGTTCTAGAAATATATATGTACAGTTTGCCAGTACGGAACTCTCGAAAGACGGTTACCGTGCAGAATTAAACTGTTCGTACTACAAGTGTAAAGCGTCATAGTTTCCGGCCAACTTAATTAACGTGTGAGGAGACATGACTCAGCAGTTGAGTATTCTCCTGAGGCACAGTAGACAGCAATTTTCATAATCATGTTTTATTTTTATATTCGTACCACATTTTTTTTTAGACATAAATTGTTACTAACTTTTGTTCTTATGAATTTTTTAAAAAATATTATAGTTTTTGCATAATGACTTGTCAAAGTCAAAATTTGCATGCTACGTTTTATATACTACACTAAAACCAACTAACTTATCAAACTGAAATAATTCACACAGAATAACGTTGTTGTAGGTTACAACGTTCCCTATGTAGAACATAAAAATAAAATATTTTTGTATTTAAAAAAAATTTTAAACTTTTTAAATTTAATTTTAAATTTCGGAGTTTTTTAAATTAGGAAACATTAAAATTTTTATTATATAGGAGGCCTTGAAGCCTACAACACAGTTATTCAGTGTAAATTACTTAAGTTTGGTAAATTATTGGCGTACTTAAACCGTAGCAAGCAAGTTTTGACTTTGACAAGCCACTGTGCAAGAATTATGGTGAACAAAAAATTTCATGAGACCTTAATTTAGTCACAGTTTATGTCGAAGAAATATAATGGTATATATATATATATATATATATATATATATATACACACACATACACACACACTTATATTTACGGTACAAATATAACAATAAAAACGCGGTGATGAAAACCGTGCCCTTAAGGTGACCGTCTGTCCAGGCGTCCTAGCCGTGTATAGATCTTCGGTCGATAGACGTTCATTCAGAAACTGATCAACGTTCGTGATGGAATAACACTCAAGAAGAATATTACACGCGTATATACACAATTTCAGATCCTTTTGTAATGTTAAGCTTATGTTATTGCGGCCAAAAATACCAACAGTTGGTTTTTCCGCGAAGAAATTTTACCACGTAAACATCTTTAACACTTAATAGGTCTCGAACGAGCCAAACACGTTCGCACAGGCAGGCCTTGCTTAGTGATAGAAAACCACCTGGGAGTATTTATCTTCAGTCGATCCGGCGGTTATCAAAGCCATTATACACGTAATACGTTATTACGCTATTAAGAAACGCAACTGGTTCCGTTGCACCACTTTTAAAAACAATATTTGTCAAAAATAATCTGATTTGTCGCAAACATTGTTAAAACTTGCCACCTCGGAGTTTGAAACGCCAATCCAGTACAAGCTGGTAGCGACAACTTACTGTGTGCGAGCGTGTGTTTCTATACACACGCATACCATCACACACACGCACGTTGCATATA
Organism: Medauroidea extradentata; assembly: GCA_003012365.1. Classification (NCBI taxonomy): domain Eukaryota; kingdom Metazoa; phylum Arthropoda; class Insecta; order Phasmatodea; family Phasmatidae; genus Medauroidea; species Medauroidea extradentata. The sequence continues at coordinate 136,126 of PNEQ01003494.1, read as the reverse complement.
TGCTAGGAATAAAGTCTTGCGTGGAACTAGTTTTACGAAAGCAACACGCGGTGCGAGTTATAAGCATTCAGCGTGTTGAAAATTCACAATAAACCTGCTGATTTTTTGTTGCGTTGTCAATGTAAATCCGGCTTCAAGTTCCGAATGATTGGGCGGACGCGGTGGCCGAATGGTCAGACCATTCGCCTCCAACCAAGGCGACCCGGGCTCGAATCCCGGCGGGGTCGGTCCCCGGATTTTCGCAAGTGGGAATCGTGCCGGGCGATGCCGTTGGTCGGCGGGTTTTCTCGGGGATCTCCCGTTTTCCCCGCCCCCTTATGCCATCACTCACAAGCGCTAAAGACCTCGATGTTAAGCGCTACCGAAAAATCTCTCACTCTCACTCCGAATGGTTGTAATAGGTAGGTTACTGCAAATTTACATTGTTGGATGATAGAAATTTCCATTTCGTAGTTTTCAAACTCTCTTACACAAACAAATTGTTTTTGAAAAATACAAGTTACGCAAAACGTGCGATAAAGCTTTCTTTTGTTCATTTCCTACCAGTATTTTGAAAGGAACATAAATGAAATATTTTTAATCTCATTATCGTCCCGCATAATGCTGAAGGCTCACGGGAGAGAGATGTGCCTTAAAACGAGCTGTACGATATCTAAATGTAATGCACGCATACATATCTTTATTTGAGAATCGAACTCTGATCCTCTCGACTGTGGAATACAATATTCTTAGCACTGTGCGTGAAACACGTACGCATTTGTGGGAAGGAGTGTGTGTGTCTCCTGTGTAGTCTCCTGAAGAACGACTTTTCAGGAAGCTTGACGTTTCTAGGAAGTTGTGGCCAGAAATGAAGCTACATCTTGTCCTCACCTCCGTGAGTTGTTAGTATAAGTATTGTCAACACTCAACATAACATCGCGCACTCTGGCGGGAACTACGTGATTCCATTGGTGTACTCTGTAGTGTTACGCAGTTGGAGCCAAGGTACTTAAGAATTTTTTTAACCGTATGATTTCAAAATTGAATTCCTCACTCATAATTATGTGATAAAAAAAAGTTTATTTCGAAACGAAGGTTACATTGTGTGAGAAATTAAACCTGTGCTCTACCGAAAGCAAGCCCAGTGAGTTACCATTACCGCACCACTCCTCAGTATATCTTGTTTGGGATTAGAACCGAAGTCTCGTAGTCTGATAGTACGAAGGTAGCCTGTATAAATATAAGTTGCTGACGTAATTACAGTCACATGAGACACGAATTGACATAATGACAGGAACTGGTGTTTGTTAAGATACCATCCGAAATCAGGATTGCAAGAGTCGGGGATCGAACCCGGGTCTTCCCGAATGTTAGATTCCAACGTGGTACTGTTGACCGCCTTGCTAAATACTCTTTGTGTGTGTGTGTGTGTGTGTGTATATATATATATATATATATATATATATATATATATATATATATATATATATAAAGGTGGTAAGGACGAACTCCTTTTAACAACCATCTCATGTTTATAAAGGCGGTTGTTTTAATTCACGAGATTAGCCTGACAAGAGCAAAATTTTATTTTATGTTTTTGATCCATAACATGCATTCCAATTGTATTGTCAAAATTTTTTCTTCGACGAAACATAGGATATATTCTTGGTAAACTGCTTGACATAATTAATAATGTAATCTTTCATTAATTTGTCATGCATAATCATTGCAAGGGAATTCTTTAAATTTAACCCATAATCCCCTTACAATGATTCTGCACGACAAATTAATGTAAGATTCCATCATTATTTATGGCAAGCAATTTACTAAGAATATATCCTATGCTTTGTCGAAGGAAAATTCTTATAATACATTTATGAATAAATGTAATGGGTCTAAACTGAAAATACAATAAAATTGTCAACACTCCCTCTTAAGGTTGTTTAAGTGGGGAAGAATCATAATTTTGTATTTGCATAAACGAGTGTTAGTTTTGTAGACGTTACTTGGGAGTCAATTATCATCTACAAAAAAAATTAACTCAGCCATTTTCCCATAATGGCATTTCAAAGTCAAAATTTGTATGTTTTTCAAAGCATTTGGTTAAAAAAAAATATTCGAGTTATTTGCCATTGTTTGAAATAAATGAAATACCATGACCTTAAGACGTTAAAAAATGTAACCTAAGTAGAATATTCTAGCATCCAATAAGTCAAGAGACCCTGAAGGGCTGCAGAAGTTTAAAGCAAGCCTGGTCACGTGACTATGTAACCCCAGCAGGTGACTTAATATAACAGCCTGAAGAGCAGTTGACCTGTGTGATACAGGCTCCTCGCGGGCCATCCACTTCTCCTCCGACGAGACGTGTTCCCACCAGCACCATCACCGCTGGTGGCGCAACCACATTACTATTCTGTGTAGCGTCTCGACCGCACCACCAGGTCACGTCGCCTGGCGCCTATGATGTATCACCCGGGACCCAGCGCCTCTTAGTGCCACCGCCGCCACTGGCATATTGATTCCTAGCCGCGTGAGGCCTGGCCTAGACCGAGCCTACCGCGCCTGACTCGCATCTCTGAGGTCTCTGTTTCGAGCCTTAACTGCTGTGCGGGAGGAGGCTGTTCCCACGAGGTTGCCGACCTCTTCCTCCACTAGTCACACATTCCAGACACGCTCTACAGCCACAGATCTGTGTTACAGTTGATACCTTCTCATTAGGTCCATTTTAAATACAACAGATACAAACATAGTATTTACAAGACATTCCTATACGAATACTGCCTAATTAGACTCTAAATAATAGTTTGTAAATTGCCACATGTGCGTATAGGAACGCTAAGAAAGTATGTATGGTGGAATTGTTTCCTAGACATCCATGATAGCACTCCAAAACTTGTTTTTATAAAACAGTCAAATGTATACTGAAGTTACCAGACTTGTATTGTAACAACTTCAAAAGTTTACATATTTACAAGGCGGAAGTATGGTAACCATGCCATACTGAGTTTAGGTTAATTTTACGTCCTAAGCATTTTAGGAAGTTTTTTTAACTGTGTAAAAACTTAATACGATCCCCCTTCCCCCATTTTTGCACGAGGTAATTATCTCGTAGACACAAATTCTGACAAGTTCTTCTCGCATGAAAATTTTTAGCTTTCATAGTTTTTTTTTGCATAACAGCGTATCAAAGACAAACTTGCCCCTTGTGAATACTGTATGTAAAAAATAACCAAAACCAACCAATTTAATGAAATTAAATATCTTGTACGCAAGCAATATGTCACGGGGTGCTTGATGCAATATTGTTTACAACACACAATTAAGACTTTTTGTACTAAAAAATTATGGACTTAAAAAAATGCAGAATGTTTTATAATAGGAACCACAACCTTCTCCACCACAACCACCACTACCCTCGGATGTGTATTCCAGCTTGTTAAGCAATAGTGACAGAGATATCTTGCTGGACCTAATCCCGAAGACTTAATTAAGGTGCCTCCCAAGATAGGCTACAAAATATATGGATCGCTAAGGTTGCCGCGGGCGTCTTTGTATAATGCAGCCTCGCCTCTGCATGCATGCAAGCCACCCAACTGGCGTCGAGGACGTTACTATCCTGTTTTCAGTAGAACGTTTACGGCTACGGGTGCCTATTTATGCTGCGTTTGCGAGTTTAACTTTTTAAATCCTGAAAGGGAGCAAATATCGAAAACCCGTTACATAACAATGTTTTGTACTATGTGGCCTAATTTTTTTCAAAATATAAGTTTTTATAATTTTGGCTAATTATCGGCGTAGTTTAATGTTATTAAAGTCAATAATTAGCAAAAATTATAAAAACTTATGTTTTAAAAAAATTTCGCTACGCAGTGCAAACAATTTCCAACGATTCTATGTAACGGTTTTGCGATATGCTCTTTTTCAGGATTTAACTAATAAATCTTACTAAACTAACAGATAGGGACCCGTGGTCTTAAGGTGTCCATATCATGTCGGGAGTGTGGCGTCAAAGTTATGATTCTATATTTTCGTTTTACGAATTAGGTTGCCATTTCGCTACTACGACAGCCTGAAAAAGCAGTATTTAATCATTTTGAGAGGCTCGAAAATTAGTTTTCTAATAAGCGTGCTGATTTTTTTTTTTTTTTTCAAAACTTATAGAGGCACGGTTTGAAGTAAGTGCATTTTATTTTCATAGATGTAGCTACAAACATGATGTATGTTCACTGCACCATATTTCAAGTGCAAATAGAGAGCAACCGGAATCTGTCTATTGCCTCTCAGTTCACGCTGGCAGAATGGTTTAACATAAAGCCAATCAGCCGCAGTTGAATGCAGACTGATAGAAACGGATACGCCCATTACAGTCGCAGTGGGTGGGTGTGGTTACCACCTCACCTGTCAATAGCGTCATTGGTTAGCCACTGTAGTTCACCTTGATTAGTCCGAGGTCTATCTCCAACCTCTACACACACTGCTCTCGCTGTCGGCCAGTATTATATCTAGAGCCATGATTTTATGGCGAAAAGATGTTTGCACCAATTTGTTTCAGTGACTTATGTGCATATGTGCAGCTCAGCTTCGTGGTCAGTGATCGTTAGGGCCCGGTAGTTTTCGCGAAAAGATTTTTGCCCCACTTTGTTTCAGTGTCTTACGTGCACACCTGCAGTTCAACTTCATGGCTGTTGACAGAGTGTTTTTTCGCGGAGTCGTTATTCATTAGTCTGTGTCAATCAGCATACGGATAACTGCCACACATCACGTCTGTGATTTGTGGGTTTAACCTCGAGACGCTGGGTGTTGCGGCATCCAATTACTGATCACATAGCAGAGATGCAGGTGTGCACGTAAGACACTGAAACAAAGTGCTGCAAAAATCTTTTCGCGAAAACTACCGGGCCCTAGTGAGTGTATGTGTTTAAAACCTTGTTACGGAGTTTTGTAGTGATTTCGAAAATATTTTTTATATTGCTACCTAATACTCGTATCAAAATTTCGCTGCACAGTTTTGGCACTTATATGTTATAATTTTTAGCTGAATTTTTTTGTAGAACTATACTGAACGATTTTTTAGATTTCATTACCAAAAGTACCACGTTTTTCGTCGTAAAAATAAGCAAAAATGAATTAAATTTTTTTGCTGGCGAATGGTACATTATTTTAAAAAATGCGTCCACAGTATTGTGCATCGTGTGATTGCACATTGACTCAAATGTTTTCAAAACTTTTTGTTAAAAAATATTTGAGTTATTGGCACCAGTCTGAAAAAAACTCGGGAACAAGCCCTTAACTCTCACTTGTCTCGGTGTTGTACTAGCGAATCACAGACGTGTGGTATTATAATAATAACCGTCTTCCGATTGGTGCAGTCAAATGGGAGACATGTCTGAACAAAGACACGCTGCCAATAACTGTGAAGCAAAGCTGCCAATGTGCCCGTAAGACATTGAAACAAAGTAATGCAAAATTATTTTCGCGACAAAATCGTGGCTCTAATTATGATTATATATGTACTTATTTTATGTGTGTGTGGATGTTGGCATGTAAGTATGCGTATTTGAAATCAAATCGATAAACTCCCGACACAGTTTCATCGATCACCATGAAACTTGGCATTTATTTATTTATTTTTTTCATGGAGGTTTTGATACTAGCCATTTTACCCTTAACTCGTCACTAGATGGCACTGCAGCGCACCAGCTTCTTCGCCGTTCAGCTGATCTCCGTGAAGATTGGTAAGCTATTCATAGATATTTGAAGTCTGATAATATATTAACGATATCTGTCTTGCTACAACTATCAGGGGCGTTCCGGCGCCTCAACTTTAATACCGTCCCACCTAGCGACGTAAGAACTGGTAATAGGCTATGTAAAATTGAATGTTTGTTCACTTGTCTTCAATACGTTCCTGTGTCATTAATCCGATTGGGATGTAACTTTCTTGAGTTGTACATGCGCCCGCGAAGGTTTCCGCTATTACAGTTTGGGAAGGGGGTGGGAGTGCAAAACGGGGCAGAGGGGCAGAATGGAGTACCCAAAAAATTTAATTGGTATCGCAACGCATGCATGCCTGGACAGCTGGTAATGAATCAAAATGAGTGCTGCATGTCCTTCTCGTACTTCAAATATCATTTAGTGGACTTTTTAAAAATTATTGATAGTTTCTTATGTCGTCACCTTCACGAAATGAACATTACAAGTAGTGTTAGAAGACGCAAATTACTATTCTGGCATTTTCGGATGATATTCGTTACAACGTAAGTATGAGTAGTTCTACGGGCGTTATTTAACAAACGCCTGGAGCTACATATACGGTACAATGACTGTATTAAGTGCGCCGCCTACCCGCGCGTGAGAGGCTCAAAAGCGACGGTGCAGTAAGGTCGACCTTGCAGCGCGCTTCAAATGCCGCATCGTCTCAACGAGCCAAGCGCTTAATTAGCGTTCAAGCTTCCCGCCGAACGGTTTTTACTATGGGGCGTTAAATGGTGAACATATAATTTTATTGGTGGAAAGTCTGCAACTAATTTCAGTGCAGGTTCGAATCTTAGTTACACAAACATCCGGTTAGTACGTTTTGAAGTACGTGAGTCTGAAAAGGTCGTTTTTAGCCATGCTGGAGAGCTTAGAAACAGTGTTTTTAACAATGAGGTTCCGACCTTGTCTGAAGTTTGTTTTCTTTTCGAACGTTGGTACAATGGGCGCACGTGGAATATTTTCGTAGGAGAAACCTGTATTCGAACACACTGCAACGCATTTGAAGCGTGAGGTAGGCGGCCGCCTTAAGATCTAGGTACGGGTCGTCGTAAAACAATGTGCCACAAGGAAATGACATTAGAAAATTTTGCTTTGGTCAGTCGCCCGCGTAACCTCTGGAATAATTTAATTTAAGATCCGTTTCCGTCCTGTGCTTGGCTTAGAAAAAATATCACACACTGAGGACAGGGACAACTGTCCGAGTTTCTTCGTGTAGATCTTCACAGGTTTGTTGTCGCTCAAAGCGTGCTTCAAATACCACATCGCCTCAACGAGCCGAGCGCTGAACTACCGTGCAAGATTCCCGCCGATCCAATTTATATTGGGACTTCAAGCGGTGACCATATAATTTTGCTGATAGAAAGTCTGAAGCAAAGTTAGATGCATGTTTCTGTCCTGAGTTTCACATGCAAGCGGTTAGAACATTTTTAAAGTACGACTGTCTGAAAAGTTCGTTTTTAGATACGATGGAGGACTTGGAAACAAGTATTTTTAACGAGCATGTTGTCTTAACAATGACATTCCGTCCTTAGCTAAAATGTGTTTCCTTTCCGGAAATTGGCACAATGTAAAAATAAACGTGTTTACGAACAAGCATTTGAAGCACGTGGTAGGCGACGCTCAGCGTCCTATATAAGTGGCGAGACCCTGAACGGCTTGCAAGCTTATTAGACAGATAGATCAAACCAAGCCGCTGCAAACCTACCTGGCACCAGCAGGTTGCTTAGTATAATCGCCTCTTGCAGTCCGTTACGTTGAGAGAGGAGGGACGCATCGACGCAGTCCGCGGACAGGAATAGAAACCAGGCCGACCGGTTGGTTGTCCGTCGCGCGAGGCGACCAGCGCCGCTCGAGATTACAGGAGTCTCCGCTCTCTCTTTCCAGTTCGTCAATACCCGCGTTAACAGGTGTGGAAAGGTAATATGTCGAGCGAGTGACTGGAATACTCCATCTCAACTACTTGGTATATCTCGCTGGAACGATTTTGTCGAGTAGATATTTTATTGGTGGACATCTGGTTATACAACAATAGTCAGTAGCATGAGTTGTTTTCGAGTAAAATAAAAAAAATACTCTTTTTAGAAAACAAAGGGCCTGGAACCACAAAACATGCAAAAATAGCAATATTTTGTTTTCATAATTATTAATATAATAAATTCTATGATTATAAAATTAAAAAAATATAGATTTATTAAATTTGAAAGTGATTTTAGTATCTGAAAATCTCTCGTGCAGAGTTTTAGTTAAATTAATTTTTTTTAATTCTGGTACTTTAGAATTTTAGATATTACTGTATTAATAGTTATAATGAATGTTTGTTTGTTTGTTATTCAATTTTGTGGTTTCACGTCCTTGTTTTTCTTGAAAGCATTTTTTACCCGAAAATAGAATTATACTGACCAGCGTTATATAAAAAGATGCCCACTAATAAAATATCTACTTAGCGAAAAAAAGTACCATCGAATTATGATGAGTAGTTCAGATGTTATCCTCGGTTCAGTATTCCAGTCACTCGCTCGCCATCTTACCTTTCCACACCCCTTAATTTCGGAGTGGACTGTTTCCCGGGCGGCTGGAGCGTGTCTGCTAACTGCTTGTCATCGGACTCGCTTGCCCCGCAGCGACTACGTCTAGTACTCAACTCCTGGTGCCTATACTACACTTTCTATGAAATAAGCAGCTTGGACCCATCCTGACGGCTACTTTGGAAAGTGGAACTAAGTGCAAATTACAGCTCTATCTCACTATACCTTACCAAGTGTCTTCAAACATTATTTTACTTTATTTTTAATTTATTAATTTATTGGGATTCTGCTCGGGACAGATTTACAGCCTTGGTAGACGCACACCTCTGAAAGAGCTTAGGACTTTCATCAAGAAACCATCCAAGTATTCGCTTGCAGCGATCTTAGAGAAAACGCCCTGGAACACCGACATCAGGATAGTTGGAGCCGGGAATTGAATTTCTTCTTGCATTAAAAATAACGTTACGTACTTTTTTTCGTAATTGAAAATATACTTTTTTTGCTGACAGTTCATAACGAGGCTGGTTCATAGAGTAAAATGCCGGGTTAGTTAATCAGAAAACCACTATACGTGTTTAGCTATTTCCAAGTCATCGCGATGCTTTAGAACTATGTGGTTGCCTTGGCTACGACGTTAGGCTTGATTGTATGTGTAATTTTTTCGTATGTCAGAGAATTACGTAGTTGGAAACAAAGGTATTGTTTTTTCCTGATTTTAAACTGTCTTTCGAAATATGACTATTATAATGTGATGTGCGTATGTGTGTGCGTGTGTGGTGTGTGTATATACCTATATATGTGTGTGAACGTATATATATATATATATATATATATATATATATATATATATATGTGTGTGTGTGTGTGTGTGTGTGTGTGTGTGTGTGTATAAGTATAATACAGTGTGTGTGCTGAGTCAGGACAGAGTTTGGTAAGTGTGCTTGATGATAACTTAAGAAAGAGTTGATAGTTTTTGTGTTTTCGATTTGTGCGTTCAGTGAATATAGTGGGAGTGATGAAGTAATGCTACCCTTAACATCGATCTTGAACTATTCGATATTTAAATACACACACTCAAAAGCTACTTGGTCTTTGTGTTGTCACTGTTCACACTTTCGTTGGTTAATACTGAATTTTTCGATTTAGCTGTGCGGATTGGCTCGCGAGTGTATAGTGCGAGCATGATTGTTGGCGACTCTCGGGGGTGTTAAATGTGACGACTTTGATGGCAGGTGATGAGGTCGTACGCGGCCGCCGTCGTTTGAACGTCGGGACGTCTGGACGGAGAAAAAAAAGAGGGGTTGCCACAAGTCGTCCAGCATGCCGGAGCTGAGCTACGATTTATCGTCGCCTCCATTATCCCCCCCCCCTAGGGGAGGCGGCGGGCGTCGCCTACCAGCTGGACCGCGTTCAACCGCGAAGACGTCTGCAGACGACGCGACGGCGACGGCGAAGGGTTGTGAGCTCGCTGGCTCGCGACGTAAATCTCTTTAAGGGAGACGGCTGAAACACCGGTCGACGACGCAGACTTCAAAATAAAACCTCGTCGCCGGCCTTGGAGAGCTTTGGTGCGAGGTGGCGAGAAGGCGGACACGACGGTAGCTCCCATTTATTGCGCCTTTAATCCTACTACGTCGCCGGCCGATGTCGACGCGCACCAGGCGACACGTGGTTAACCGAGCATGCGCGTCAAGGCCGCACTCGAACCGGCGCGGCGTGACGTTCCTTGTTTTGTGACGGTGAGTTTACAATCAACGACAATTCTCGTGCTTGGAAGGCAAGGCCTGTTTGTGTGTACGTCAGCGAGTTTTCTGTCCTGTTAAAAATCCATTTTTACTCGTTTATTTATTAAGGTAATAATTACATATTTAGAGATGAGAATATCGTGAAAATGTTTTCTGCCAACATATCCTTGAAAACGTTTTAGATTCTTGCAACATATACATTAAAAAAAAAATTGTAAAATTTACAAGCATTTTCTTTGTACTTTTACAAATCCTTGTAAAAGTACAAAGATTTTCTTTGTGAAATCATTAGTTTATAAAGTTACAAAAGTAAGCTTTGTAATACTACACAGGAATTCTTTGTACCTATATACTGACAGTTCCTGCACTGTAAATTTTTGTTTTGTAAAATATGGCAAGGCATTTCGATGTAGTTGTACAAACTTTTGTAAGTGTTGAAGAATTTCCCGTGTAAAATTATTAGTTTATAATGTTAAAAAGTATTTTGTTTGCAAAACAAACTTAGAAAAAAATGTGTAGTCTACCAAAATCACAGGTTCGACGGAAATTACTTATGCAAAGACCACAACCTCTGGAAAGAATTTTTTCTAGAATAAAGTGAATGTTTATATAAATTGCGTGCTCTAAAAGAAATAATTATTTCTGAACAGTAACATTGAGTATATACAAATAAATAAAGACTAAGCAGTATAGAAGTCACAGTGGTGTAGCGGTAATGTGCGTAGAATCGAAGCGCGGGGAGAATGTTTCAAAACTTAGCGCCTCCAATTTTTTTTTAATTTTTAAAAATAATTTTATGTAAACTTTCTTTATTCAAAAGTTATTTGGTAAATAAGTTCAGTGTTATTTATGAAGGACAATGACCATTTATTTTTTTTTCCTTATAGAAAGTACAACTACAAAGCTATTCATTGTAATTGTACAAACACATACTTTGTATTTTATTACAAGGGAAACCATTTTATTTTACAAGGAATTTCTTTGGTAACTGGGTTTCCAAAGATTTTCTTTCTAAAAATACAAAATTTTTTTTACAGTGTATGATTCGGTAGCTTAGCTGTCTGCAGATCAATAACTGGCTTCAAATAGGACAACAGCTTCACTCACAAGTGAAAACCAGTAATTTTCTGGTAGGCTGAACATTCATTGGAACCCAACAGATAGTCAATTTTTCCCACGATAAACCATCATCTCTACTTATATTGCTCGAGGAAAACAAGATTCGAGATTTGGTTTCTGAAATTGGCTGCTGATGAAAGTGTACTTGTTTGTGGGAAACTAGATACTTATACAGAATGTTGCAAAATTGTACGCCAATATTTCAAGTTACAAATTCTCACATCTACAGGAACAAAAACGTTATATGAACATATGTACCAGAAAATGCACCGTTTCTGTACTACAGAGCACCTGACGTACAGTGCCTAACACACGCTGAATCATGTTACTGCGGAATGCTACATCGGCCAATGTGTACTGTGCAATGTAATATCGACTCGTACGATATGTAGCTGCTTATGATAACTGCGATGACATTCCACAGTAACCAGCCTCCGTACTTGCACTCTTATGTCATGTTCTGTGAACTGTAACTCAGAAACGGTGCGTTTTCGGATGTATGTACAGTTATGTTCAGAATAAATGAGCGGCTTAAAAATTTGAAGTCCACTTAGGGTATGATCGGCTGCTAAATAAATACATTTCATGTGGATGTTTGGGAACACGTCTCACGTATATTCAATAACAGGTGTATCGTTCGTGGCTTACCAATACCATAACCTCACAGGTCATTGATTTCGACCAAGATTGTGTATGTATTTCTGAGGTTGTTCTCTAATGCCACTCTCAAACATAGCACTTTAATTCCTACTGTATAAGAGCAGACATTTTAATACAAGAATACAAAATGGTAGAACATAAATTCATAATACAGTTGTAGATAATGTCATTACTTTAAAAGTTTCAAATTGAACAAGTGTTATGCCACTTTTTTTTCTTCTCAATTTCGCTACATTTTGAGGCTTGCTCAGGACCCGAGAATAACTCACTTTCCCTTTCGGTAACACTGTTCTTGAAGTTGTAACAATAATATTATATTTACATAAAGCACGGGAAATTCAGTGCCCAGCGTGTTATAATTCACTGCCCTGTATATACTCTTAGCTTATTGTGTTCCACAAACTGTCTGCAGTTCTGCAAATAATGTTAAATAAATTTAACATATTAGCTGCACGCCAACAGTTTTTACTCAGTGAATTATGTGATTTTTCCTCCTAGGAGTTTTAATTCTCTAGCTGCAAAGTGCGCCTGCTTCATACGTGTGCTTGGCGTCTGCGACTTAGTGCACCTGCAGAACATGCCGAACATATCCGAACGGGACTTAGAAATATTTTTGGCTCCACGAGTGCGCTCATTTGTTCTGAACAGCACAGTACGTAAGGCATGTTTCCTTCCTCGAAATGTGAGGATTATTCCTCCCAAAATATTAACATTCAATTTTGCAACAAACTGTACGTCGCGTGGTTAACCCCCATCCACCCAACAATATTCACCGGTTCAGAACAGCGAGTAAGCCGACACACAGCTCCAATCAGACGCTGGCCATATTGCTATAGTCCAATACATTCCACTGATCACAACTCTGTATAAACAGTCTTGTCTTCTAGATGTAGTCTACATCACAGCGAGGAAAGCGCTACGGCTGGAACACGCGGTCCTTCACTTCCCCTACGTGCTCGCTACAGTTAATTTTTACGACCGGCGGAACAGTAAATCAGCCCCGAGGACGAAGCCTTTCTAGAAGCAAACGAGCTGTGGACGTGCCAAATGTTCTGATTGCGTTTCCATTGCCAAGTGGTGAGGTCTGAATGTACAAGTAATCCAGTTTGTCTCTACTCGTGGAACTAGGAAGGCTTTTATTTTCCTCGAGCTGTCGTTCCAGAGCTGACTGCATGCTGTCACCAGACTATTCAGTTTGGATTCATTTCAAACATGCCACTACAGGGGTGACTGGAGGGTGGTGGGATTGCGGGAGGTCGCGTTCACGGTACGAGGAGGAACGAAACCCAAAATTAATGTCAGTATTCATGCCCAGCCAAGAAATATTACAATACTGCTGTTGACTTGATTACATGTTAACATTATAGATAGAGACATTCAAAATTCGCGATATCATTTGGTAGCAGACTAAACTTCACTTTCCTATACATAACAGAGCACAATCTGCGTTTCAATTGGCCACGAACTTTTGTGTGTTGTCATTTAAGTGTGTTACGTCTTTACAGAGATTGGTCTATCTACCGTGTAAGCATTCTCCGCGGCAAGTCACGACAATATCGGCCAGCGGGAGACGTCGAAACATCCTATAGTCACTTGGAGTCTAGTCAGCTGTCAGAAAATAACGCGAATTTTGCATGTCTCTAATTATAGATTTAAGTAGCAGTGTAAATTAAACAAAAAAATATTATTTATTGCGTAAAATAGGTTACACATGAGAAGTAAAAAAAAATTAAAATTAAAAAAATCTGCTTTTTTTTTTTTTTTTTTGTTTCGTTGTTAATAATTAGCATTTACGGAAGTTAAACCGCGGTGTTTTCTCGGTCACGTACAAAATTTCCACATTGTTTTAAAACTATATGACTGATAGTGATTTTTCGTTTTACAGCAATTAACTCGGCTAACGTTTTCAACGCAAGGCATTCGGATACATTTTAAACGACTCGAGTACAAATTTTACTCTATCTGAACTAACCTCGGAAATTTTCCTAAACGCCTCTAGTTTTCAGTTACGTAGGCGTGTTTGCTAATAGACTAAATCGGTATAAGTTTATCTGAATAATCGCCTATAGAATGAAATCAACTAAATATTTTAATTACTTTTCTAAAATAAAGTTTTTGCTTAGTAACTAATTAGGAAGGATTTTTTAAAAATACATCTCGACATATTTGTAAAGGATGTCTGAAAATGAATGTTCCTTCAAAATTCTGTTACTTAGCTTCTACATGTTACAGAGGTAGGCCTAAAGTGTTTGCACAAAATAGGTAAATAAAAAAACGCAGTGTTGCACATGCACTCACACTTAGTTGCACGTCTGCGAATTCACCAGTTCACCTGCAACCACAAAAAAATACTTTCACTTGCGGGCACTCTGTAAATTAATGCGTCTCGCACGGGAATATACGCGGGGTTTGCGATTCCCAGCTGCCAACGATAGAATTACAGATGTATGGAATGTAGCAATATGACCACGCATGAATGAATGCAACTTTGTTATTAATAGGTTGGCGAACTTGGATTCTGTCAGATGAAATGAGCAAGCTGGAAATTAACATTGCGTCAGCTTTCTTCAACATTATGTACTCTTATGGCACTGCAGCTTGTGAATTTGCCTTAATTCGTTTAAAGTAGTATGATTAATGGATTGGTGGCCAGCTCGAATATTGGATTTTTATCCCAGGCTATTTGTTATGGGTGAAATAAATTATTCCAATAACCGTTTTCCCAGACTCATGTATACCAATCCGCATCGTGTAAAAACTAATGATTTGTCCTTGCACGCAATGTCGATTACCGTGTCGCTGTAATATTGTACGACAAATTTTACGACACTACCACCATTGATTTATCCATTTCCTCGATACCTTCTGTTTAAATAGACGTGTTAACACTTTTGGGCACAACAGGGCATACGTAAATTTACTTGTCATATTTTCTTATATCTTGGAAACACGTGTATTTTCATTATTTTGTAATGGAAAACAGCTGACAGAAGAAATTGAATACCTTGTGTGACAAAAGTAACAGATACCATGCTGCGAATGGATTTGAAAAAGATAGCTAAACAATAACCAGGGTCCTGAAAATTTGAAATGTTATTTTGGGCTCTAGCTATAATTCAAACAATTATAATTATGTTTGTGTGACTTTCGCAATTGGCTGTTGACTTGTGTGACACTCCCTAAAGAGCGCTTATCCAAAAATAAAAGAAGCTATTAGGCCCAGTGGTGTGGTATCACTGTTTCAGCGACCATCCAATGAGCAGCAGCTTTATGCTTGATAACACACACACAGTATTCTAGGAGGCTAGCCTTCAAGTAAGAGAAAAAACAAATTTCCCTCGTCTTCAGCGATAACGTGTGCTTAGTTGTATATATGTTTTAAAACTAAGTAAAGCAATCTCTATATTATCTGATTTATGAGAAAAACCACACAAACTGACATGGATATGTTACCTAAGAATTGTTGGTATATGTGGCTTACATCATGTCGACAGACGACAGCGAGGTCAATAAGAGACGGAATCATTGGATTATGCAGAATGAACCGGAGGAGTCGGTCATGGCTCAGATTAATTCTTTTACAGGTTAGAAAGAAAATGTGTTTTCTTGTGAGAGAGATTGGCACAGGGAAAATTTCTGCCGTCAGTTTCGCTACTATCTCAAAGGGGCCAGAAAAATAAGAAGCTTTAGTAAAATTTAATTTAAATAGGCTTGGAAATGACAGAAGTTATTTAACTTAATCTTAAAATCAAAATAAACCAATTTCCCTTTTTAAACGATTAACTTTATATGACTTAAATTTAAATGACCAACTTTATATAACTTAAAATTTAAATGATCAACTTTATATATTTTAGAATTTAAATGACCAACTTTATATAACTTAAAATTCAGTAAAGTTCTGTGATTGGTCAGTTTGCATCCATTATCGATACCAGTGCTCGAGCGGCAGGAATTTTCCCTGTGACAGACGTTTAACATTGATGTTTCTAACCTGTAGTAGAATGAACCTTTGCAGTGGCTATCGTGATAAATCGTCCTGGAATTAGCCTTGAGCGACTTGTGGAAACCACGGAAAACCGAAATCAGGTGGCCCGGATCGGGAGTTGATCCCAGGTCTTCATGATAGGATTTAAAAAATACATGCTTTACACGTACGTGGCGTGCGTAGAGCACGCACACGCACAGATCATGTGGCCACGCAGTATGTGTTGCGTGCCATGAGCACGGGCTTACGTTTCCAGGGAAAGGGCGCATAAATTCCTGAACGAGCCGGGTAAAATGTTGCGGAGGGGGAGGGAGATGGGCCCGGCGTGTTTCTAGCGGCGCGACAAGGGTGTGTGGGCGGAGCCCCGGGCCGGAGCGTGTAATTTGTTCGGCCGTGTGTAAACACGGTAATATGCAGGTAGTTGCGCGCGCCATTAGCCATTAGCGTCGGCGGGGAATCGACAAGCAGTTTGTTGGCGCGTGTGCCGAATATAAAAAAAAACGATGGCCAGTCTCCAAGCCTCATGAAAGCTTTCAGCCACGGGCGGAATGGTTATAAACCGTGTTCTTCCCCAATTCCGGAAATTGTTACCTTGCCTGGTATTTATTTATTTTTAATTTTTCTAGACCGGTTTTTGCGGCTCCCCGAATACTCTGCAGCGTTTGCTTGGTGGCACTATAACCCACAGACCTACATCAGAATCTCATGTCGGCCGCGGTTGGCACAGAAGCGAGGGTGCTCGTATTCCGTCCAAACTATCCGTGCTCAATTCCCGGCCAGGTAGACTCTTGAGTTTTGCATGTGGTGATCGTGCCGGACAGCGGTGTTGCACGGCGGGTTTTCTCTCGTTTCCCTCTCCTTTGTTCCGGTTTTTAAGTCCATGCTCTTCTTGTTTGTGCTGTTTGTGGGATAATTATTATTTTTAACCTTAAACGTTATCAGATATCTAAGATATGTTTGGCTGTTTTGTTTAGAACGGTTTTTCTGTGATAGCAATTTTTTTTTTTTCAAATCAAGAAATTGTACTGTTTATACTAAAAAGTCAACTAACAAGAATTCGTTAAATACATAATTAGTTAAAACCGTAGTATTTACTGCCTTGAAAAAAAATCAATAAACGTAGAGAAATCGATTTTAAACAAAACTGCCAGGCAGAGTTTTGATATCTGCTTCCGTTTAGGCGTAAAACAATTAATTTCTCTAAAAAAAAAAATAGGACACAAGAGCGCATGGCGTTAAGCGCTCCCGTTCCCCCTGCCCTTTTTTTCTGGTTTTTCAGCGGGACGAAATATTTATTTTACGAAACATATTTAATACAAATATATTTACATGTAAAAGGATTGAAGTGGTATAGTACATACATTTTTAATTGCAAATTACTGTATGTATAACACCAACATTCCCCCAATATTTGCACATTTGTATAGGTACATGACTTACAGTTCTGACGATAGTTAATATTAATTCATTAAAATAATTTTAAAACATTTAAAGCAAAATTACGGCTAACGCAGGCAGTTGATTGATAAGCTTTTGATTAAATTAGACTTCCATGTTTTTTTCCTCAGACATGTGTAACTGTGGTCTTGTTTGCCTGGCAAACAAAGAATCGATAAACTGTCAGGTCGTACGGCGGCACGTTGTGACTCGCATATGCTGGATCGATCGTTCTATGTCGTCGTACAGCAGTAGGAGAAGTTCTGTTTGACCTTCACGTGAATATGTACGTCACTGGCGCATGCATGCCTTAGTATACTTGGATATGTGCCGCCCACTTCCTCGATCTTTCCTATCTGTACATAAAGAAGCAAGACTTATCATCTTGACAATCTCTCTGCAGGCGCCCCTGGAAAATTCACTACGTACTTCGTCCCTAGTTCGTCTTTGTCGCAATATACTAGCGACCTACGGCTTGCAAGGTCAGTGCAGTACCCCATTAAGGAGTGAAAAGAGCATTGGCAAACATAAGTAATTATTTCAGAAAATGAGCTAAACTCTACGCCCTCTTTGTTTTAAGAAAATTCAATAAACCCTAGACGGTTGTGGTAAACCTTTTTTAGTTGTTAAATAATACTTCTCAAAGCTAGTGGTCTATTTTCTCCTCAGAATACTGCATAATTAGGCCGCTACTATTAAACATTAAACATACGTATTTAGTGATGTATTTATGTGCAGTAAATATTCACCTGGAGAATTTATAGTATGCAACAACTGCGCACAAACGTATAAAATATGTTCGGTTCTAAAATACTCGCTTTTTTGGGCAGGCACTTTTTACTAAAACTGCGGCCATATACTGTAAGTGTAATCGTTAATAGGTCACCCAAGATTTTAAGGTAGTTATATATATCAAGCAGTATGCACCAGTAAATGTATCGCGGTGTCTTGATCGGGCATATAAGAATCACACCTGGCGAATCGTGCGCGATATTGGAGACGGTAATATTAGTGGCAAAATGTCGTACGATGACTTTTTCGTGCACGATGATGCGAAATTCGGTCTTGCGCTCTAGTTGGCGTATTATCGCTTTTCTCTCCGTCTTATTATGGGCGGGGGTTCAAATCCCTCACATGCCAAAATTGTCTGTACGTTCTACGTAACATACATAGCAAAATACATGGGCGTGGAGCCCGATACAGGACTAGTTCCGCGCTGTGCTGCCACATCGTGCGTTATAAATGTCTTCGTACGACATTTTGCCGCTAATATTTCCGGCACCAATTTCGTGCAGGATTCGCCAAAAGCAGGCGTGCTTCTCATTCGTCCGTTTCCGGACATCCTGTAAACTTTAATTTGTTGTAGTTGTTACAGCTACGAACTCCGTGTTGTCAACAGGCCACGTATGGGCGGGTGGAAACGTGGCTAAGCGGGTGACGGGGAGCGAGCGAGAGAGGAAGTCAGTGCACATGGGCTGGAGCCAACGTGGCATAAAGTATCCGGTACACCGCTTCCAGCAAAGTGTGGCTTGCGCACGGAATTTGTCGTAATTAAGTGGGAAGTAATGTCGCTATATTCGATTTGTGAATTTTTCATCTTAATTCTTGTTTCAGAGTCATTTTTGAAAATTTATCTTCGTTAGAGCATAAAATATGAATTGACATATATATTTTTACTGTTTTAGACTAGAATTTTAATGATGAAACCCAAATCACGTTTTATTCCCAAAACCTAAAAATCTCACTTTAGAGCTGTCCTTCCCATTGAAGAGTTTGTGGACCTAGCATGTGAGACGTGCCGTAGCGTGGTACATAATTTTTTTTTCTTGTATAACTATTAGAAATGTTTCCAATCCGTTTATCTACGAAAAAAAAAAAAAACACTTCCAACGGTATCCCTACGGATTCAAAAATGCCGTCCGGTAATTAAAAAAAAAAAAAAAATTATTTACGAGATCCTCAAAACTGCTAAAAATGACTTTTTAACGTTGCTGTAGCTGAGAAAATATCAACCGTAATCGGTAAACCAAATCATAGAAACCTGCATTGGAATTTACCACATACTTTCTACAAATAAAATACCATAATCACTCTCGAAGTCCCGGTGAAAAACACATTCTACGAAAACCACGCACGCTAATTTAGTCCTTCGCATCTAGATGCGATCGATGATGTGTTTGGCGGACGTGATATATTCGACTTATCTTCGCCTTCCCCGTTTCCTCGCCTTGAAGAAATAATAAGATTCCACTAACTCGTAAGGCCAAGGATCCCTATTTACACTATCTCAGTAAGTTTTATTTTTTAAACCTCAAAGAGAGGAGGTATCGCAATACCGATACATAGAAATGCTGAAAATTGTTTTTACTTTGTAGCCTAATTTTTTTCAAAACATAAGTTTTTTTATATAATTTTCGCTAACTATTGACTTTAAGAAAATAAAATTATGTCCATAACTACAGAAAATTATGTGTTGAAAAAATTAAGCTACGTAACACAAACAATTCCCAACATTTCTATGAAGCGGATTAAAAAAAATTAAACTCGCAAAAACAGCATACATAATAACACCCGTGACGTTAACGTTTCCTGAATGATAAGTAAACTGCCGGGCCGTTGCTACAGGTGGCTCAGGATAAGTGAGTACTTTTGAAATCCCAGTTATTTTTTTCTTTTCTGATAATCTAAAGTTTCATGCAACTTTAATACATACAAAGCAACTCTGGTACAATTAAAGTTTATTTATAGATTAGAGCCCACGATTTTTCGCGAGAAGAATTCTGCAACAGTTTGTTTCAATTACTCACGTGTACATCTGCAGCTGTGCTTCATGGTTATTGGCATAATGTATTATTGCACAGACGTGGCTCATTTGACTGTGTTAACAGGAACAAGGTTACTGCGACACCGCACATCTGTGGTTTGCTGGTAGAACCCTAGACGCTGAGAGTTATAAAGAGCCAATCACTGACCATGAAGCAGGGCTGCATGTGTGCACATAAGGCATTAAAACAAACGGTTGCAGAATTTTTTCCGCGAACAATCGTGGGCTCAAGCATAGATAATACCGCACTCAAAATGTATGTCCGAGCTCGCAATAAAAATAAAATTTATTGAATATTCTAGAGAAGATGATCTTCCAAGAGTGATCATTCTGTCGCGAACCACCCGTATGTACGGAACAGCTTGAACCGTGCCGTGACGTGACGTTGGCAACGTAAATAAAGGGGCTTCATTCAACTAAGGTTAACTCTACTACAAGTTAGAAAAATTAATGTTAAAAGTTTGGCCAAGGAACATTCCTGCCGCTTGAGCGCTGGTATCGGTGATGGGAGTAAACGGACCAATCACAGAGCTTTCCTGAATTTTAAGTTACATTAAGTTGATAATTTGAAACGCGCATTTGGTTTATTTTCAATTTAAAATTAAGTTAAATGACTTCTGTCATTTCCAAGCCTATTAAAATTTAATTTCACTGCAGTTTCGTATTTTTCTGATATCTTAGCGAAACTAGCGGCAGAAATGTTCCCTGTGCCAAACTCTCCAATAAAAACACATTTTCTTTCTAACCTGTAGTAGAATTAACCTTAATTCAACCCATCCGTTCTAACGTGATGTGTAACATTAGAACAATCATGTTAGTGAAGTAGCTACTGTTATTGTTTTTTAGTGTTAAATTGAAATAAAAAATTGCGTGAATTTCTATCGCGTAGTGTTTTTTGACTTGACTTTAAATTCTTGAGAATTTCAACAAACTTTTCCAGAGCACCACGCTTGTCATCAGTCGCCACATTGAATTGTATGATTTTTCGTGTTATTTTTAATTGTGAGAACAAATTTTTAACCTGCGACTATAACGCAGATTCTTTTTGCCTTGCGCTACAGTACAGACGTTGCGATTGAGCAGGTGGTAGTGTATAATTATGTCTCGATCTGTCCAGCAAATTATGGTTCAAAAAAATTCTCCACATTGATTCCGGCGTTACTGTACACTGTCAGCGCAATCGCAGTGTTTGTACTATAGTGCAAGGTAAAGAGAATTTGTATTATAGTCGCAGGTTTAACATTTTTCGTATCAGAATTTCAAAACAACGAAATATAAAACTTTCCAACATGGCGACTGAAACAGTTCTTTTTTGCCTTACCTCAATTCTGAAAAGAAAAATGTGAAATTCGCTATTACAGCGTGAATCCTATTTATATTGTGTTACAGCACAAGCATCGCAGTTGGACATTTAACGTATGTTTTGACCGGAATCAGTTGAGCAAATTAAGAATTTAAAAAAATTGTTCGATTGCGGCCTAAATATACGGTAAATGTTTGGACTGGAGATTAAGATAAATATAATTCACTCTACAGTCACAGATTTCGCACTTCTCTTGTCAGAATTTGGAAAACAGTTGTAATACGAAAAATAAACAACTAACTAAGAGTTGGAGGGAGAGAGAGAGAGAGAGTGAGAGAGAGAGAGAGAGAGAGAGAGAGAGAGAGAGAGAGAGAAAATTAAGGCTAGACGTCAGCCATCATATTAAATTATGTAATTTTTCGCTCTTATGAAATTATGAGAAGAAAATTGTAAAATCTCCTATTGTAATAATAATAATATTTACCTTGCGCTATAATAAAAGCGTCGTAGTTTATTTTAACGTATATCTAAGCCGCAACCAGTATAGCAAATTAAGAATATAAAAAAAAAAAAACAATTTCAGTACTTATTGCGGCTTAAATATACGTTAAAAGTTCAACTGCGATGCTTTTATTGTAGCGCAGGGAAAATATAATTGTTACTATAATAGCAAATTTCAAATTTTGCTTCTCAGAATTTCATGAGAGCGAAAAATAAAATAATTTAATATGACGACTGATGTCAAGCCTTAAAGTAGCAGAGCTATGAGGAGAGAGTGACAGAGAGCGACACAGACTGGCATAGACAGAGGATAGAGATGTTATTTTTACAGTCAACAACCCGTTGTTGTCGGCGAGCGCGCGGGCCCTGGTGTGTGGGAACACGGTCAGAGTGAAGGAAGGCAGACAGACAGAGAGGGAGAGTGGGGCGGGGTTGCTGCTAAATCCGTCGCGGGTTATCTGCGCGCCGCTAGACATGCAAAACTGTCCGAGACGGCGCTATTGTTAGCCGTCCTATCGACTGGGCGGCAGTGACCCCGCGGCACTAGGTCACAGTCGTGACCTCCGCCGCCATTCCCTACCCCTTCCCCTTCCCCATACTCCCTCCACCCATCGACACACACTCGACGTCAACCGCTACAGCTTGCAACAGTGTTGCCATGCTAGACGTACCAGAGTTGTATTTGTACCACATTTTGTTCTTGGTACTACTATACATGTTTCATCCTGATACTGAAAAAAATACTTGAATTATGATTGTCACAGTAACAGTCATCACGTTTACTGATGCATTGGCCGTATGTTTACTTTGACCTATGTTATAAATAAAAATACGCTTTATATTAAAAATCGCTACAAATTATTTTTGAGTCTATTTTTGACTGGACTGTCGCCATCGTACATCATCACTGCGAAGCCTTA
The DNA here is from genome assembly GCA_003012365.1 of Medauroidea extradentata. Taxonomy (NCBI): domain Eukaryota; kingdom Metazoa; phylum Arthropoda; class Insecta; order Phasmatodea; family Phasmatidae; genus Medauroidea; species Medauroidea extradentata. The sequence goes on along the minus strand of PNEQ01003494.1, from coordinate 113,368 downwards.
GCGCTGAGGAGGTACGAATCCCAGTGCACTTCCTTGTCCTTTCCTTTGTTCTTATATATATATATATTTTTTTAATTATTTGATAGGAAGTAAAATATGTTCTCTCGTATATGATTTCGGAGGAAGTATGCACTGTGAAATATCAACATGTCTCAAGATTTTTACAGCTAATCCCCTTTAATTTAAGTGTACCGAAAAAGTGAATTAGTGAAAATGTACTTTTTAATAATAGAGGAATAACTTTCATTATATTTGGTACAGTCAGTCATAGTAATTCATATCATTGGTCAATGAAGCATAAAAAAAAGTAAGCAGCAAAATATATTTACATGTGTAGCAGAATTTTATGAAGAATACCCGATTTTCAGTCTACCAGAATTTCAATTTCTTAATTTGACAACACTGACTAGTACTTGCTACTGGCTGCAGTGTTGCCAGCTAACATATACGTGTTTTCAGTTACAATTCAGTTAAAAAAACACTTGGTGTTGCTAGTGGAACATTCGGTAATTTAAAAGTTCTATCGAGATGAAATCTAGTTTATACAATCGTGAGGCTATGTGTCAGTTTTGCGTGGTGATGTGATACTTTACGAAAAAGTATGTTACTACTTGAATCTTGCAATTTTTTTTTTCTTTTCGTAGGTAAACGCATCAGAGACAGCTTTAATGGTTTAATGTAATAAAATCGCGTACTTTTTATGAAATGTCGCTCAAGCGCCGGGCATTTAATTCTTACTGCTTTAACGCAAATTAAAATGATTTTAAAATTATTCCCGGAGAAGGGAGAGATAGACTTAAAGTGCACAGGTTCATCTTAAGTCCTAGGCGTGTTCTGTCCCACAGTAGTTCTTTTCTAAACATTTCGTTGGTGCTCGTATTGGCAGAGATCATGTTTAAAAATCTAGTTGTCGTTGATGGTAACATAAAAAAAGATCGCAACGCGATATGCTGTGATGCAGCGTATTTTGCAAATGAAACCGTTAAACGAGTTTGCGCTGCCGTTTTAAAATGAACTTATTAGAAAAATAACTGGTAAGGCCGTTAAAAATTATTAAAAAGGGCCTTTACAGGCTGCTGCAACTGTAAATGACAACCAGATTTTATATAAAAAAACAGAAATTCTTAAGACATAACGTCATCCTTTTAAAAAACTAAAAATACCTCTGCTTGAGAGTGCTTGGTATCTATTTCATCGTTAAAAGCATCAGTTCAGAATTGTAGGTTTCGCAAAGCTAATTTTAAACCAGAAAGTAATTTTTGCCAACTTTCTGAACAAACCTTTTTCTCGATTAACGTATCTCTGAAAAACAATCTCTGGCTTCGAAATCTCTTGCATTTAATTGCGGCGTAAGAGATCACGCTTAGCAAATGTATAATTCCGGGTAAATTTTCGCTCATAAAGTTGGCAAATATCATTATCAAGGAATGCTGCTTAGTAGTTTATATATATTGACTTTCAAAAAGCGTAGTTCTCAATTGAAGAATTCAGCGCTTATTTATCTAATTTATCTACCACGTCCTATAGAAAAGATGTTATACTCTGTTTCATATAAGTTTGGATAAATTTGACAGCAACTTATGGGCAATAATTTTTAGTAGTTTATGAATTATTGCACAATGCAATACTTTTTTAGCTCTAAAATGAACCAGAAATTTTCATTTCAACATTTGTACTGCAATGTATGTCGTGTGTAGTGACATAAATTATAAAATATTACAAATTATTGCCTATACGTTGCTGTCAGATTTATCCAAACTTATATGAAATGGAGTATACAAGTAATAAACTCGTACCAGAATATTGCTCAGTGCATGGAGGCAACATGGCTGTTGGGCCAGTGTCGCCCTCATCGCTCCTCGGTTTGCAGCTCTCAAATACTGTGAATAACGTCAGGCATAATATCCTCTACACGAGTAACCAACTGTTACGTTCCTTACTAATATCACACAATTATTTGTCTGGAGAAGGTTTTTGAAAGTTTCTTTTAGGGGGAGGGGGTGGGAGCAGTGGAGAGAAAGCCTTGGTGCACCCGGTTGGGATCGATTTCGCGACCTCTTGAATGTAATTCGGGCACGCTACATGACCTCATGCCCATACAATCGATAAAATATAGTTTGTGTATATTGAAGCAGAACTGGGAACCCCCTGGTTATCGCAAGTCTGATGGTAGACTGGTTCAGTGTACAGAGTAACGTAAAATACTGCGTGCTACGTTGTAAACACGGGGATTTTTATCTTACTTTTCGAAGGAAAAAGTAGGCTTGCGACTTTGCAAAGAGGTTACTGGAGTCTAATAGACCACCGTACTTTATTTCTGGGTATGTTCAGTTAACACAGTTAATGTGTTTACTCTCTACCGTATATGGTTACTAGACATAACTTGTTTGATTTGAGTTTACCCATCGTTCCGAAATTTGCTGATATGTTTTTCGAGTATCCAGTTTTTTATAGCCGGCTAATAAAGATATTGCCAGGCGTATAACGTTTCTTAACAACATTTTCGTGACTATGAGTGGTCTTTCAATAAACACATTTCCTAACGTTCTGCACAGCGAACGATGATCTCGCGAGACGGCGCCCATTAACCTGGCTTGGCGCTTTACCGAACATTTTTATTGTTTTAAATAATTTTTATTTGTTTTGTCGGACATATGTTATGACTATTTTTCACTATAATGGAAATTTTTTAGGTATCATACCTTTTTTTATGTCACCACATAGTTCAAACTTGCATAAAACGGTTTTAAGATGTAAAGGAAGACCAACTAACTTAATAAACGGTAATAATTTCCACAGAATAACGATGTTGTAGGCGACAAGGTTTCTTATATAACAACCAAAATAAAATGTTTTTTTTTTCATTAAAAAAAATGCTTCAATTTTTATGTATGGTCTATTCGCGGTAAAGTGAGTAGTTTGTAAAGACGTTTTGAGGTTTTAATTTCTATAAATATCTGTCTTTCTGTCATTAGTTAGTAATGCATTGCCATGTGATTATTTATTCTGAGTTAATGCCTGAGGCTGCATTAAAATGTATTTATTACTGTTTAATGCGAAATTATATGCTGTTCGGGATCAAGTGAGCATTAAAAAAAGTCCTGCTAAAGTTCTATTTTCAGTAAATTCGTATCTTTCCGCGTGTAACAGCTAACAGTGGGAAATGTCTAACCTCTCTGGACATGTCACTCGATGTTTGAGCGTGTAAGATAAATTGTGCAGTCAGTAGGAATCTATACAGTTTGTTAAAGTTAATTACTTATATGAAATACAATTATGTCGACTTCGGTTGCTTTTGTTTCAGTATGGTTGTATGTAAATAGGAAATTACATGGAACTACATTGAGTAATTTCGCTGCCAAACATATATGTAACAAGGCAACCATATTTAATGTTGAATTATTTGCAGCAACGGCTAATGATGTTTTGCATAGGTAAAATTGTTAGTGCTTACTTTATCTCGAGTGACCTAGTAGCGTTATGATTACTATGTAGGGACCCCTGTTTTTGGCGAAAAGAATTTCGCCCCACTTTGTTTCGGTGACTTACGTGCACATATGTAGTTTTGCTTCGTGGTCAGTGATTGGATATTTTAACTCTCACGAGACTTGCATTCTACCGGCAAATCACAGACACGTTGTGTTGCAGGAACGTTATTGTAATTGGCTGAGTTAAATGATAGCCATAGACTCGCTGCCAATAACCATGAAGCTGAACTGCAGATGTGCATGTAAGGCACTGAAACATCCCGGGGCAAAATTCTTTTCGCGAAAAACAGGGGCCTCTATTACTAGGCAATACTTGTCGTGAACCTCATGGTTGGAGTATATGAGTGAGTGAATAGAAGCGTGGTGTGCATGTTGCAGGTAGTGACAGCGTTATGCCGCCCCTGTGAAGCAGCACCATGCTGGCCAGCTACTGGCTGCTAGCGGCCGTGGTCTGCCTGCTGGGCGCCGGGCCTAGCGCGCCGCGACGCCACGACCCTGACGCCGACGACCTGCTGCTGGCCCAGCAGCGACGTGAGCGCCTCGGCGCAGAGTTCAGTCCTCTGCCTAGAAGACCCAAGCTCAACAAGCATGCTTTCCTGCCTCTGCCGCTGCCCAAGGAGCGCAAACCCAACATTATCCTCGTCCTCACCGACGACCAGGACGTCGAACTGGGTGAGTTACATCACTCAACTCATCCGTGCGTCTCGCTCTCTACATGCTCAGCATAGTGGCGGTTAAAATAACTGTTTCCGTCTCTTACTACTACGAATAATTGAGTTGAAGATGTTGTTAAGCACAGTTTACACCGAAAAAATAACATTTACAATGTAAATTACAAAAATGTTATCAACAAATTCTAAGCTGTGGTTCGAGATGATGGTTACGGCCTGGCCCCACTTTCTTTCAGTATCTTACGTGGACACCTGCACCTCAACTTCATGAATATTGACAGAGTGTTTTTGTGCAGAGTCATTATTCACTTGACTGTGCCAATCAGTACAAGGCTAAATGTGACACATCACGTCTGTGATTTGCGGGTTTGAACTCAAGTCGCTGGGTGTTACGGCATCCAGTCACTCACCACAAAGCCGAGATGCAGGTGCGCACGTAATGCACTGAAGCAAAGTGCTGCAAAAATCTTTTCGCGAAAACTACCGGGCCCTAGTGATGGTATATCGCGAAAATGTTTGTGGCAATATACCCTGAAAACACTGTACTTTCTTGCGACGTGTATGACTGGGTGATACACGTCTGACACAACGTAGCTGTCTGCAGACCAATAACAGGCATCAAATATTACAATAGCGGGATTCTTGTTGGCTCAGTTAAATAGGGCAACAGCTCAACTTACAAGCGAAAGTTAGTAATCTTCTGGTAAACTGAACGTACGTTGAAACCCAGCAAAGAGTCAAATTTTCCCACGATAAACTATCATCTTTACCTATGGTACACTATTTTATGTAAATGTTGATAGCAGATGTGCTATTAACATTGCTGAAAACATCAGTGTTACTAACAAAGTTGTAAGACTGATAAACGGATGTTATAGGCCGTTCACGATAAAGTGAGCACTACATAAAGTTTTCTTTCAGCCAATTTACAGCCGTCTTTACTATTTTTAATATGAAAACTTCCGTGTAACTAAAGACAGTGTAAACGTTTCAACACTCTCAAAAGTTAACATCTATCGGCGCAATAAAACATATTTTAAATTAATTACAAGTTCTGTTGAGTGCTTAGTTGATGACAAAAATGCGTACAACATTGCTGATAACATTGCTAGCAACATTTGTTATCAACAGTGTTGGTGACAAAGTTATTAACATATTAATAAAATTAGTAACTTTTGTTGTTAGCAAATGTTTTCAACAAAATGTTGGTAACAGATGTTATTAACATTTTAAAATAAATATTAACAAAGTTAATAACAGAGTGTTGGCAACGATGTTGATAACATGATGTTAACAATTTTCAACATTGTTAATAACTTTGTTGGAAACACGTGTTATTAGCAATGTTATCGTTGATGTAAACTAGGCTTTATAAGATGAATGTTTTCGCATATTAAATAATGAAGCTAGGAAGTGCACGAAGGCAAAGCGTGGAGTGGGTAACTGTACGCTTACAAAGGGAAAAAATAAATAACAATAAAGAACAGAAAGTAGGAAAAGTATTTTGCACATAGAAATACGCACATAACTGGTCAAACTGGAGCATGACACGAATCAAGTAATTTTAATTTACGGACGTGAAAGTTGCCGTGAAAGAGCGTACACGAGTCCTGTCTACACGAACAATTAAAACTTCGTGCTGCAGATGCGGTGGCCTTCACTACATGGGCTTACGCAATTATTTTGAGGTAAAAAACTTGCTCAGGCTTCCCATACAACCTGATTTATAGGCGCGGTGTTCAACTCCGAGGTCTGAATTCGACAGTAATTTATCGCAACTATTACATAATGTGAAAATTGAGCACTTAGCGTCTCGATAAAGTGTCGCCGATGGAAGATATACGATCACTTCAAAACCTGTCATAAAAGTATTTCACTGAATGAATAAGACCACTATTTTTTATTGCTTTAAATTTAATAATTCATAACAATTTTTAATTATTTTTTTTGCCAAGGACGTGTTGAAATTGAGATTGCCGCGTTCGGTTATTTTCTGAATATAGGAGTAATGCTATACCCTGAAAATTGACGTTCAAGTTATATTTCTTTAAGAATTAAATACAACGGTGACGTGATGCTAAACAACTTATATCTCTCTGAATAGTGAAGTATCACAAGTTTATGTAATTTAAATATACACATCTAAACGTCGGTTTTCAGTGCAAAGTAACGGAACCCTCCGTAAACTAACGAACAGTCCGTTTTCTGCAGAAAAAAATTTAAATTTCTGTAATCTACTAGCACTCCGTTTCCTAGAAATACATTTTCTTATTAGCTATGTGTTATCGAGATTCTGACGTACTATTTAGTACATTGAAAAATTTTTCGAAGTTGCTGGGATTCGAACCCAGGCATAAGCTCTAACCATTTTTTTTTTAATGTTTGATACAATGGCAAGGCTATATCGCCCCGCCACTACACCAAACATTCCCCCCTTTAAGTGATTCTATGTCATAATCCCCAGTGACTTTAAACTTCGTGTAAGTGACGTAATTGAACGAACACAAACACTCAGTCCTGAACCCGAGGAAGTGGTTGTAAATGGCACCTCCCCGGCCGGGAATCGAACCCGGGACCTTTGCCTCAGCAGCCAGGAGCGCTAACCACTGAGCCAAGTGGCCGGACATCTATTGAACCACAGTGACAATTTGTTAGTTGATGAGTTCCATGCAGTGGTAAGAGATCAACTTTATAAGAGACAACTTTTGTATTTGACATCCAGGATTCATAGTGATTATTAATACCACTTTTTTTAAGAAACACAGTAAAATACGCTGTAAAATTGTAGAAACATAATTTCATGAATTTATGGAAAGTTACGGTCAAACATCCGTAAATTGGTAATACGGACAAATTTCCGTAAACAAAATATTACGGAAGCCACTTCCGTAAAATTACAGTACTTTTTTGTAAATATTTCCGTGAATTTACGGAAATTTTTAACAGTGTATATTCACTTTACTAACAAATTGAAACTGATATTTGACAATTTTAGTATATAAACACACAAAATTAAAACATACTTTCACACACGTGTGGTTATCTTTTACACTTTTTGCAGGTAGAATGCACTAAATATAAAGACAAACAGATAAACATTAGTCCTGACACTCATACAATGAGTTATGAACATTTATTCACCATTCACCATGGAGGTGTTTCATGTGACGTCCATTCATAGTATTACGTCCTAGTGTTATACGTTGTAGGGAATCACACACTCTTAGAAACACTCCTGGTTGGTCTCGGATGTACTGGCGAGGATTGATGACGCGTCCTGTAGTCCTTGTACAGCACACCTGCTTAGATAGTGGTTTTAGAACCCGTGTCGTTTTTACAAGCTACGGTCTAGTGTATATAATACATAGATTAGCTGCGAGAGAATGTCGAGCCACAGCTGTGTTGCTGCATGTGTAATGTATTGCGGTGGGAGTCGTGTGTTAGTGCAGAGCGTCATTTAACGTGATAATTTGATTTAACGGTTACCGAAATGTGACTGTTACGTAACGGTTACCAAAATGATAATTAATGGCAATGGTGCACGACCATATTTTATGTAGGCCTATAGTATTTTCCCGCTACTAGCAATCCTGAAAGCATATCAACGTTTTTGACATTTCATGCTCTAAATGTTAGTCTTAAACACTTTTTTACATTGCTAGATAATGTATGATTTCTATAGTATCCAGCAGTTGATGGAAGATAAAAATGATTGTGTTATGTCTTATCTTCTAACAAATGTAAATAATTTAGAAGTATTTTATTATCTAGCAATGTAAAACGGTGTAGTAGACTAACATTTAGAGTATGAAATGTCAAATATGTCGATACGCCTTCAGTAATGCTTGTAACGCCACGGGGAAATACTATAATTTAAATATGTCCATGCATAATTGCCCGTAACTGTAACTGCAGAAATTCTTGTCTCTTGTGAAATACTGGTGATAAGTTCCTGATTTCGGTAGGTGTTTATGAAGTTTAGCACACTAAATACTGCTCAGGTTGTTTTCTTTTAACTGTTTAGATTCTATAAAACTTCATGAACAAAATGTATGTTGATGTTGTTTTTGGGGAAAATTTGCTGTTGATAAGTTTATGTTTATTTAATTTTAACTAATAAAGTTTTCGGAAATGCATTTCTCAAATCTATGAACATTAAGATTTATTATGTATCGCCGGAAAACTTAACGGTTTTACTGGATTTCATTATACGGTCTACTTAACAAAATATTGTTTATTACCTTTCACTAGTACAAGGAGCCGTTACCTCATTTTACTGGAGCCAATAATTATTCCACTATTGTGATATGTGATGCCTGTTATTTGACTGCAGGCAACTATGTTGCGTGAGACGTATATCGCCCTATCATACACGTTACAGAAACGGCAAAGTTTTCAAGGATTTGTTGGCACAAAACATTTTCGCGATATACCATCATCTCTTAACATAGACTAAATAATAAAAATAAACCGGGGGTGACATTGGACACGTGGGATGACTTTGGGGGACATTTATACTATTTTTATTTCCCATAGTTGTCAATCGCGAGTAAATATTAATTAAATATCACGTGGAAATTATTATTCGGAATTTATCGCAAGTAAATGTCTTTATTCAGGGCTACTATATATTAGGGAAAAATATTTTTTGTCATTCCACATATCCAAAGTCACTCCCGCTTACGGTGTATGAAAATTACTGTAACGGTTAAAAAGTATCTGTTGGAACAACTAGTTACAGTAAGCCCTCGATTTACGCCATGGTTAGTTAAATTCCTGAAAACAACGAATTAGATTTAAACGACTTATATTCATCCAGTCCAGCCTCGCCCACAGCCTATAGCTAGGGCCCGGTAGTTTTCGCGTAAAGAATTTTGCAGCACTTTGTTTCAGTGTCTTACGTGCGCACCTGCATCTCTGCTTTGTGGTCAGTGATTGGATGCCGTAACACCCAGCGTGTGGAGGTTAAACCCGCAAATCACAGACGTGTTGTGTCACAGTTATCCGTAGGGCCCGGTAATTTTCGCGAAAAGATTTTTGCAGCACTTTGTTTCAGTGTCTTACGTGCGCACCTGCAGCTCTGCTATGTGGTCAGTGATTGGATGCCGTAACACCCAGCGTCTTGAGATTAAACCCTCAAATCACAGACGTGATGTGTGGCAGTTATCCGCGTACTGATTGGCACAGTCAAATGAATAACAACTCTGCACAAAAACACTCTGTCAATAGCCATGAAGTTGAGCTGCAGGTGTGCACGTAAGGCACTGAAACAAAGTGGGGCAAAACTCTTTTCGCGAAAATTACCGGGCCCTAGTTATCCGTGTACTTATTGGCACAGTCTAATGAATAACGACTCTGCACAAACACACTCTGTCAATAATCATGAAGTTGAGCTGCAGGTGTGCACGTAAGACACTGAAACAAAGTGGGGCAAAAATCTTTTCGCGAAAACTACCGGGCCCTACCTATAGCTAGGGAAAGGAGTATTTCGCGATTTCAATGACCGTCATAGTAGAATCCATCGTCCAACGTAGACTCAAGCCCCGACCATTTGTCCACTAAACATGACGGTCATTGAACTCGCTAAATACTCCTTTCCCTACTTATAGCCGAACCGTTTTGAAACACAAGAATGTTAACTCTTGCGCGCATGAATGTATTAACGATATTGCACAGAAGTGTAATAACGACGTTATTCTGAATCATCGGCTACGTAATTTGAAAAATGGGTACCGAGAAAGTAGCGACGTCAAGAGGAGTCCTCGACTGGCGCATGGACAGCGTTGCAGCGTGTCACGCGTATTCTTTTTTTTTTTTACACGAAGCCGCTTAAGTTATTCATATTATGTTTATCTACGTAAAGAACACACACTTGAAACTATGCTTGTATGTTTTCAAAAATTCAACACGCTTGTTAGAAATATGATTTTCGGACGTCTCAAAATGGCTAAATACGTTTTTTTTTTTTTTTAGAGTGCTGTAACTCCGAAAATATTACCTTAATTCGTAAAGTGCAAAGCGAGAGGCACGTGTTGGTCTTTACTTCATACTATTCAAAAATAAAATGTTGTGGTCACAGCTTAAAGTCCCGTAGGTAAAAGACTGCAAGGAAAACCTTGCACGTAATTTTGGCGCGCTGTGAATAGAGGCGATATGCTTCTCGTCAAGCGTGGGACACTGGCTCTTATCGCTACGCTGTTCCCACGTGTCAAATGTGGAAGTTAGACACCGACGAAGACTCCTCTTAATCCGAAACGTTGTAAAGCGGTAGGACGTAAATCGAGGACTTACAGTATTTTAAAGTAGCGGTTATGGTTGATGTTTGTAAACAGTTTAGCTGATGACTATAGTGAGTGTGTGTCGTGCAGGCTCGCTGAACTTCATGCCACGCACGCTACGGTTGCTGAGGAACGGCGGCGCAGAGTTCCGGCACGCCTACGTGACGACGCCCATGTGTTGCCCGTCGCGTAGCAGCTTGCTGACCGGCATGTACGTGCACAACCACCAGGTGTTCACCAACAACGACAACTGCTCCAGCCCCCAGTGGCAGGCCACGCACGAGACGCGCTCCTTCGCCACCTACCTCTCCAACGCCGGCTACCGCACCGGTGAGTCTCCACCATCCACCATCTACCATCTTCAGTAGTTTCAGAAACCTCACGACGGTAGGGTAGATAGGTAGGCCAGAGTTGAATCTGTTATTGTTAAAAGGCACTATTTCCAAAATATATAGGTGTGTGAAATAAATTAAATCCAGGGACATACGACCTAGTTATTTGTAATCTAGTATATAAAAGTATATGATTGTTTTGTATGCATACAAGATAAACTACTAAGTTCCTTTCAACTTCAGTCAGTCAAGTGTACCAAAAAACCCTACATAACCTTTAAAACATTTTCTTCTTCTTTTGACTCCGTGTAGATAAACAATGACCGAGATTAAATTACAGTTTAAGTGTTTGTGCTAGTTAAATAAACGCTGAAAACTCCAATCGTAATCTACACCAAACCAGAAGACAACTCCAGATATTGAAATTTGCCAACTACATGACCTGATATTTACCCACAATGATAAATTTGTTATACGTTATCTGTTGCGTCGCAATGAACAGATAACCTATTTTTAAATTCTATTTTTATTTAAAAGTACGTGTAATTTAATGAACTACAGTACCACAATTTCTTTATATGCGTCCGTATAGCTCGAGAAAAAAAACGCAAATAAAAAGAGCGTTTATTTTGCTCAATAAAAACGAGTGCCGCCATGTTGATGTCCCTGTGACGTCATAGGACTTGTTATTTCGTGTCTGTTTGCTCACAATTACTTACATTTAGTTCGTGAAATTGCGTTAAATCCAGTTGTTTATGTAGTAAGAACGGGTATGGCGTGAACTCCGATGAGTTATAAACGTGCACAGTAGCTTCTATGTCGGCAATACAACTGAATTTACGCCAATTGCAATATTTACTACAACGCCGCGTGACAATACAAGACGGACTCGGCGCGGTTTCTACAGTACATGGTCTAAAAACGGTCTGCTGTTAGTGACAAAAGTACAGTTTATGTATTCAGTGGTTATTTCAATGTATTTTGTACCGCTTGACGCGGATGGCATAAAATAAGTAAGTAGTTTTAATTCAAAAGTTGCGACCATATATCGACGTCTGTTCAATTCACTGTGTTTATGCTGTTCCGCTGTGCTGCCGCCCCGCCTGTTGAAACGACTTAGCCAATGGGCGAGCTCAATGCACCCGTGATTGGCCGATAATTCGAGATGTGGGCGGGGTCTTGCAAAATTTGATAATAGGTGACAGCACAGCAGGCTGCGACTATCAAGGCCTTTCACTAGAAAAGTAAACAGTATTGGAAGGAATAATAATTTTCTTTGATAGAAATATTAATCTGTTATATTATTTTCCCTACTTGCGCAGCTAGAATGCCCCGTTACCAGTCTGTAAGGGCCAAAGATTAGCTCGGTAGGATCACTTTTTGAACGTGTTCGAACTTTATTACGTTGACGTTTTAAACCAAAATGTATTATTCCTGACTGGATCTGAAACAATAAAATTAATTTGTATTAAGTTATCGCTCCAGAATTTGAATTAAAGTGACGAATTCAAACTTACGCTAAAACACAGTAAAAATAAATTAAATGTTGTCTACACTCCTGTGCCAAGTGCCAGTAAAAATCTTCGTTGTTAATTAAAAATTCTGCAATCGTGCATGCATTAACGAGCAGATTTCCCGAATTAGTTTTTTAGTAACCGGAACCATTAAATTTAATCAGTTGTTTAAATCAGTGAAAATCTCAAAACATGTTTTGCCTGGTGGGCGGCGGCAAACGAAAACAACTGTCCGACTACGTCATACGCGTGTTAGCCAATAAAACGTGTTTTCTGTGTTTACGGCGGCGTTAAATGCGCACTGAATTATTTGCGTGGTCTCATTTAGTGCGAAAATATGTCGGAAGAATCATGTAAAAATTAAATTGTTTTTCTAGGCACTATCCCTACTAAATGTATGTAGGCTACGAGATGTCGCCGGCAGAGGTTGTTCTTCAGAAAAAAATTAATCAGGGAAAGAATGTTAAGATTTGTGCTCAGAAAAATGGGAAAGACTATTGTTTAGTTTATTATTTTTTTTTTTGCAAATTGGCACCGAGAAATCTACAATTTTAAACTTATGATTTTAGCGTTGAATTATGTACTGTACCATTCCCTCTATAAAGGTGTTCGAATCGTAACTGAAGTGAAGTTTACTCGTGACCGAGTGTTTACCTAACCTGTGTTGGATTTATTAAACATATTTTTTCTTGGGGGGGGGGGTGGTTATGTGATTTTATGTATTGTAAAAAATACCGGCCATATCAAAAGTGTGGTTGTTTACTGTTACAGAAGATTAAAAATAACACAAATACAAGTAGAACTCATTAAATGTACTTGAGTCATTGTAGAACAAAACTCAGGTGATATAGTAGCGGTGACCTAGGCCCGTAGTCGTGGCGACAAGAACGAACTGTGGGCTCGTTTCTCCCGCCCCATTGACAAGGTTATTCTACGTAGGGCTGGTTTATGACGATAACTGGCCCGGGGCAACATAAATCTTAGCCCCTCCTCCATTTAAATGCAGAGGTAATGTGGTGAGCTCGTAGGCGCCCTTAATTTCCTGACACGTTCGCGTCATTGTCATAACTCTGACCTCGGTAATCTGGGATACCAGTGACACTGTGTTATGTGTAGATGTACGTGAATATCGCGGATATATTGTGGGTCAGGTTGAATGCCAATACCATATACTTGACTGTAACTTCTGTGATTGGACGACGGTTTCTCGGCACACATTTGTATAAATAAAGCCAGTGATTTTTGGTGAAGAGAATTCTGCAACAACTTGTTTCAATGCCTTACGTGCACACCCGCAACACTGCTTCGTAGTTATTGGTAAAATATAATTGGAAAGAGGCGTGGCTCATTTGACTGCACCAACCAGAACAATGTTACCGCGACACCACACGTCCGTGATTTGCGGGTCGGACCCCGAGACGCCGAACGTTAAAAACTTCCAATCACTGACCATGAAGCAGAGAAACAGATGTGCACATGAGGCATTGAAACAAATTGATGCAGGGTTCTTTTCACCAAAAATCAGTGGTTCTATGAATAAAGCATGCCGATATTGGATTTTGGCCAGAGCGTGTATGGGGCTGAGAAATATAGACTGCTGCCAGATGAATATGCGACATTCACGCACCTCTAGTTATAAGAGTACTGGTTGCACACTTCACTTAAATTTCTTCCTATGATGTTGTAAAGTTAAATGAAATACGAAAACATTTTCATTGTGTTACTACGAAGTTAATATATAAAAACAAAAGACAACTCATATGTTACAAAACTTAATAAATTATTCAACTGGTATATAAGTTACTGCTGCGCAAGATATGTTGAGAACTCACTTCAAATTAAAAATAATATGTTTCACAGCAACCGTCACGGATTAATGGAAAGTTTAGAAAAGCCAATATAAATCAATCATTTATATTTATGCCACTATTGCACCCTCCTGCGCTTAGACGCGGCCCTGCATGGCATGCCGCCGTCAAATTGGACCGCGCTGCAGGCGCGCTATAGAAAGTATCATTTTACACAATGCATTGTACGAGATTTCTCACGCAAACTTAATTGTCGCGCGGCAGACGAACTATGAGTTCTCAATAACGAGAATTGGTAGTGTAGCATCACGTCCTTCGCGTCGCGTCTTCCGCGCTATTGTGATTACAGCGTCATGACCGGGGAGACGTGGCAAGTGCCACGCACGGGTTAGCTGGCAAGAGGATGTAGTGGGCGCACAGTCGATGGATGTTACGTCCTTGGAGCCCTGTCGTAATTGCTGAGCGCCGTGACATGTGTTACACAGCCAAGGTCGCACTCGAGATGAACTTCGCCTGCGTCTCGCACGCGGCGTTTTCTTTTTATTCTTACGTGTTCTCTTCAGCAAGTGTTTCGACAGTGCATGCTCAACCCCCCCTCCTTTTTTCCTTCTCTGCCCTCCACCATCGCTCATGAGCAGTGTCTTCGTAAATAAACATATCGTACTGCAGAGCCCGTACCACTGATCTTGCTGTGCATTTCTTCGTATCTTTTTGATTAGGTAATTACCAGGCCTTGCATTTTGCACGTAATTTCTTAATAAGTAAAACATAATTACACTGAAACTTTTTGTTCTTTTACAATGAAAGCCTTTGGAAAACAAGATCCAAATAAATGTCTTGTAAAGTTGCAGAGGTTGTTCTGTAAAAAAAAAAAATTACAAAGTATATTTTGTAAAATTAAAAGGTATCACCATGTATTTTCAACAAAGGAAAATTTAATTCAAATCTTTTGTTATTCTGAGCATGAAAATATAATGTTATCACGACAATGAAAATTAAATTATTGTTAATTTATTAACTACTGAACGAAAACGTTTTACATGTAATTATATTGAAAAGAATATCGCGCACGCACCAGGATTCGAACCTGCTTCCTGGTGCTTGGTGACAGCGCATCTTACTCCGAGAGGACTTCTTGACATACATACTGTATGCTGTTTTCATTTGTATGTATTCATTATGCAATTAAGTGACTTAATTTTATATTTTGTAGCACATAATATGAGTATTCACTTTAATTCCATGCAAAATGCATATCAGAGTATGTGATTTGTATGTTGTCCTTTGTTTACTTTCAAAGAAAATTCTTGTAAATTTACAGATTAATAATTTAACTAGGAAAATATTTGTATTTATATAAAGGTTTATGAAAGTACAAAGAAATTCCTTGTAATGTCTACAAAAATATTCCAAACATTTGTAAAAGTTTTCAGCGTTACTATCGTTGCGCCAGCCATTGTTAACTTCAATCTGCAAGCACACATGCTTTCGCGGACAGATATGTAATTATTCCTACATGAAATGGTTTCATACGTGTCCAATCAAGCACTTGGAGCGTATCATTTTATAACTTGTTGACTCTTAGTAGGCTATTAAGGTGCGTGTCAGCATTTTGTATGCTATTTACATTCGCGCGTATTCCAAATTGTACTGAGTATGTACCTCATAAGACATAAGAGTATGCCACTGACGCCTGATATGGCGAGTCATTTATTTTTGCCATTAGTAATCATGTGACAATTAACACACACGGGATTTTCATTACTTTCAAAAGTTACCAAGCCATCTATCGTTGATGGCGCACTACTTATGTATTGTTTACTATAGGAAGTAAGGGTCGATTACACAGTCATATTGAGAAAACTCTAAGACCTCTCTGAGTGAACTGTGAGAAATGTTGATTGCAGAGACGAAAAGTGAGTGAAATCTAAGGAAAAACTAAGAATTTCTTAAGGTATCCTCAGACCTTCCTTAAAATTTCTCAGGCTGCAAATCTATCATGGCGGTCGTAAATTGAGGTTAGAATGCTACACGGGGAGAGTAATATTCTTATTTTAAATTAATTGGTAATATTTTAGAGTAGGATCATAACCATTGTGTAAATGAAAGACTGCATGGGCATCTACAACACAATTTATATTCGTTGTACATTTTTACATGAAAGCGATGAGGTGTTTTTTTAATGTCACTTTTGTTATCAAACAAAATGGTTACGATACCATTTTATAAACAAAGTGGTTACGATACCATTTTATAAACAAAGTGGTTACGATGCCTTTTTTAAAACAAAATCGACGACGTATATTTTATCATTTTTATTTTGCATTTTTTCAGCTTTACAGTATGAGAAACACTAAATATAAAGTAACAAATTACTATCATGTAAGTTTTGTACATAATAAATGGAAAATAATATACATTTCAGCTACATTCGCAAGTAGATGCACTAAGAGAGAATATTTTTTTTCGCGAATATTGTGGTAACACTTCACCTCAACTGAGATATCTCAGTTTCCTGACTGTGCAATGCAGACAAAAAATTCTTAGATTTTACTCTAGTTCTCCTTAGTTTCACACCTTTACCTCAAGATTTTCCTCACTTGACTCTGCAATCCACTCTAAGACTCGCGCAACGCGAAAAGGCCCGGAAGCCCGGTGGGGGGGGGGGGGGGGGGGGGGGGGGGGGGGGGGGGGGGGGGGGGGGGGGGGGGGGAGGAGATGGAGTATGGAGCAGGTCAGTTAACGCTGTAAATACAACAGTGTTGTTTTTGACTGTATAGTCACTAGGAATCGACTTGAGTTCCTACCAGCACCCAAATGCTATTATTTCTTTAACAGTTAATTTACGAATTTGTATTTTTTTTGCAGGACCTTTTCTTTATCTTCATTTGTACGTCTCGTACTGCGAACAATAAGGAATGACCGTATCACGAATGAATCCTAGGCTAAATTGGAGACGAAAATGTGTTACTAGCAAAATAATGTACGATGGCATTTTACGTGCACAGTGTGGCAACATAAGAAGTAGTAAGTCCCCTCTTGGCTACACTGGTATCTTTCTTATCTTACTCCTACTTTTCTGTGGTCTAACCATTCGCCTCTCACAAAGGCGATTCGGGTTCGATTCCCGGCGGAGTCTGTCCCCGGATTTCCGCATGTGGGAATCGTGCTGGACGATGCCGTTGGTCGGCGGGTTTTCTCGGGATCTCCCGTTTCCCCCGCCCTTTCATCCCTGTGTTGCTCCATACTCACGCCATGTCACCCTTCACCAGCGCTAAAGATCTCGACATTGAGCGCTGACCAAAATCTCTAGCTCTCTCTCCAACTTTTCTGACCACCATATTATTGGCGGAGATTCAAATCCCGTGCACTTAACAAATGATTCTTCGTTTATTCGACGTAACACATGGCGTGGTTATTACAAAATCGTTTTTGGACAGTCTGTATAATATTGTAGTTTCCACCGTGTAATTTCAGGATTTTTTAATAGTGTGACCGAAAAGAAAGCTAATTTATTTTGAAGGAGCAGGTTTTTCGTCGAAAGGTTGAAGGCGGCGAGACTTAGTGAATGTAGTGCGCTGCGAAAACGAGCAAAGCTAGGAGTGGGCGCCACCTGCTGACATAATGGCTTCTACGCAACAAGTACAGACACGCCTAGGTAATTAAGGCCACAGAAAACTCCAAGAATGCACGTAGGCTAGTCGAATACAGTGTTCAGTGTATTTTATTCCAATCGTGTGACTTCGCAGTGTCGTATGCACTAGCCGGATCATATTATTAGCGATGATGGTTAGAGGTGATAGCATATCGCGAAAATGTTTTCTGCCAACAGACCCTTGAAAATGGTGTATGTAGCCAAATGCAAGACGTAAGATTGGGCAATGTACGTCTGACACTCCGTAGCTGCCTGCAGCCCAATAACAGACATATAATATCACAATAGCGGGAATCATATTGGCTCAGTCAAATAGGGCCAGATTCACGTACAAATAAAAGCCATTTACCTTCTGGTAAATTGAACGTGCTTTTGAATCCAGTAAACAGTCAAGTTTTCCCGCGATAAACTATAATTTCTAATGATGGCTTATCGCGGGAAAACTTGTCTGTTTGCTGGGTTTTAACGTACGTTCAGCTTATCAAAAGCTCACTGGCTTTTCCTTGTACTTGCGAGCTGTTATCCTATTTCACTGAACCAATAAGAATCGTGTTATTGTAATATTTGACGCCTGTCAATGGTCTTCAGGCAGCTATGGAGTGTCAAAAACGTATCCCCATTCATACATGTTGTGAGAGACTATTGTGTTTTCAAGGATGTATGTTGGCACAAAATATTTTCGCGATATACCATAATTTTTGCATATTATTCAGTGGTCTGACTGATGATCAGATTCCTCTGCCGAATCTGGAGATTTTCAATTCTGAAAGATTTTCTTCTTTAAGGGAACCGCCTATCTGCGCATTATGCCAGGTCACATGGGCACGACTGAAGCGACACGATGGGCACGACACGACACTAAAAATTGTCGTTATTACGAACACTAATTTGGCTGCCGCACGTCAAATACTAAAAATCATATTACATGCAAATATTTCATTGCCACTACATACCAGAAATTCTGAAATAAAATTTGCAACATACATATTTAGGACCTATGTATTTTTCTAAGATTTATCCTATATTTTTTTTTTTTTTTTTTAATTTTGATTTTTTATGAAAAAAAAATATGTGTACAATTGTGCACAAACAGATTCTGTTGATCTGAAGTCCCTCTGTACGTTATCACAGTCCCCAACATAGTGACATTCAAAAATTATTTACACATATACATACGGCTTGACAAAGGTACAACAAAAGAATTAAGTAATTTCAGAAAATAATACATCATAACAGATACAATTTGATCAACCAATAAAAATATATTAAAAAAAACTCTGCTCTTGCGATCCTCAGTTCAGTGTCACTTAGAATGGTAAGCAAGAAAACAATTTTTGTCTTTGGTAAGACATAAATGCATAATACACTTCTGGCAAAATATACGTGACCTTCCCGAGCACTTTGGCATTTTACACCTTGTGCCCAACTCGTTGCCATCGTGCAACGGCAAATGGTCCACTGCATCGAGCTGCACCTCAAGTGATGGTGTTACTTCTCCTCTTCTCCTCTGTACAACAGGTTCAGAGGATGTGCTCTGGTCTAGAGAGGGACGGCCACGCTTCTTTGAAGGAACCATTTTTCCTTGCTGCAGAAGAGATTCTGTGACGCGCATTCTAAAATGTAGTAGATCCAACTGCTTTTTAGGTGGAATGTCCAAAGCTGCAGCATCTCTTCTGTACTCGAACCAAGACTGCACCAAGGCCATGTCTACTGCATGAAAAATCATCCGCAGTGTCCATTTTTTTTTTTTACTTGATGAACGTGCGGTAGTAGCTCACCATTTGGTCGAAGAGATCGACTCCGCCCATTCCATGATTATACAATCGTACAACTTCTGGGCGTTCAACGCTTACGTACATTTTGTCTTTCTTTGACCAGCGATCAACTTTATATCAGGCTCACCCTTCCCGATAAAGTTGGAACCCAACAATACACACTTATTATCTACCCATTTCACTAGGGTTACATTTTCTTCCATGTTTGTGATTTCTTCTGAGTAGCCGCGTTCTTTTTTCAAAGCGTTTTTGTCGGAAGAAAATTGAGTGTTACCAAACCTATTTACACGAACTGTTCCCGCAGCGTAAATCCCTTTGTTTCGTAAAATTTGAAACAGATGGTATGCAGAAAAAAAAATTGTCGAAATATAGTTTGTGGCCTTTGGCATCACCAATTCGTTTCACAAGATGAAGCACCACAGTTGGCCCTAACTCATATAGTTTTAGTCCCTGTTGGTCTATTTCTCCCATGTTCCCTTGATAAATAAGGAAATCGTAGACAATGGCAGATTTGCCACATAAAATAATTTTATCCCCCAAGGGCAAGGCTTACCTTTTATGTACTGTTTTATGCTAAGCTTGCCGGTAAAAGGAACAATTTGCTCGTCAATGCAAATATGTTCCTCCACCAGCAACTGCAAACATCTTGAGCGAATTGCATCATAGATCGGCCTGAATTTGTACAATTTATCCTGGCAGTTAGCAGGTATTTCCAAAAGGTTGACGAGATGCAAGTTCCATCGAAGCTCGAAGAATCTGTCCCGTGTCATATTATCTGCAAACATATGCACACCCACAGATTTGTCCCAAAAGAGATTAACCCTAGGAAACCCTAGCGTTCCTACCGCAATATGCAGGCCAAAAAGGACTTGAAGTTCAGTAGCTGTTGTGTGTTTGTACCTTGGTTTGTTGATCTGAACAGCATACAACTTGGTCATCTCTGCCATCTTTTCAAACAAGGATTCAGGTAAATACTTGCAGAAATATGAATACGGGTTCAGCAATTCAGTTCCACCAATATCATCACTACGCTCTGGATAGGGTTCTACCAAAACTGATAGCGGTTTGTGACGCCACCTGATGTCACTCTTCTTGGGCATGACGAAATCTGTACCTGTCAAATTGGAGGCAGGTGTTGTACTATCATTACCATCGTCATCTTCACTTTCGGAATTGTCGTTTATTACACCGTTCACTCCCACTCTATCCACTCCTACTCGTAAATTCCTCGTTCAATCTGACGCAGGAACAACGTCATTCACACCATCATCATCTGATACCCAGGAGTCTGACAGTTCTCCGCTTTCCAGCATGTCCAATATATTAGCAGCAAATTTTGAACAATGTGCTTTCGGATCTATAATGTCACTTATTTTCAACCAATTATTACAAACTCAAACAATAATAACACAAGAAAATAATAAGTAAACAAACTAACGAATGTCACCAGTTCATATTTATAGGTTATGTTTTTTTCTTACTACCAGCTCAACAACATCCATTTGTGTACAATTGTACACATAAATATTTTTCACCAAAAAATCACTTGAATAGTCCAATAATTGAAAGTATGACCCTTACACACTTCTACGTTATAGTACGATACCAAAAACCATTATTTTGGAAGTGTAAAACTTGAAATACTACAAAATAATTATGTTCAAAATCACCTATGTTTACTTTACTCTCAATCCTAACAAAACACTACTTTCAACTTTTTTTCTTGCCAATATCTTAGTCGTAGATAACACCATACAGTGCTATGTGAAGTTCACAATGTGTACGATTGTACACATTAAGCAGCAATCGTTGAAAAATTTTTTCTCTGCATAAAAGTGTGTAGAAATTTAATGTGTACAATGGTACACACTGGTTCTGACTGGGTTATTACGAACACTAATTTGGCTGCCGCACGACAAATACTAAAAATCATATTACATGCAAATATTTCATTTCCACTACATACCAACCTTTAATACGACAACCACAGATGTTTGCAATATTTCAGAATTTTTCCGTTTATTTATATTGTATTCTTTATATCCACTTGCATTAAAAATTTTTGAAATAAACACACAATTGCTTGCTAGCTTAAAAAGGTTATGATCTGCTTATTATGTTAACCAGCAAAAATCTCTCTTTTGGAGTAAATAAAAGAATTTACCACCAACTCACCGGTTTCATCAATGGGCACAAATCTGAAATCCGACTCGAATAAAATCAATATAATTTCTATCCGGAATTTGCATCACGTCCGCCATTTTTGTCGCGCTGACGACACAGAAACTTCGATGGTGGTTGGTGGACATCTTTTGTTTTTAGTGTCGTATCGGTCGTGTCGCTTCTGTCGTGCCTATGTGATTCCGGCATTAGAGGCTCAGAAGTAACGGAGCTATTAAGATGTCCTAGAAACGAGCATCAAATGCCGCACCGCTACAACGAGCGAAATAGTCCAAGATTCCTGCCGATCCATTGCTACTATGGGACTCCTAAAATGTGCATTATATATATATATATATATATATATAATTCAGCGCTAAAAGCATAGTTTCAGAATTGTAGGTTTCTCGAAGCTAATTAAAAAAAAAAAAAAAAAAAATACAGCAATCCTAGACAATAGTTTTTGCTAACTTTCTGAGCAAAAAATTTTCCCGGTTGACGTATATTTGAAGAACAATCTCTGACGCCGAAATCCTGTAGCATACGTTTAATTGCGGCGCAAGAGATCACGCTTAACCAAGGCGTCATTCTGGGTAAATGTTTGCTCATGAAGTTGACAAACATAGTTATGAAAGATTACTGTTTTGCATTTTTTTGTATATAGACTTTCAAAAACGTGTAGATATCAACTGAAGAATTGACCGCTTATTTGTCTACCACGCCCTCTTAAGCGACGACCACATAATTTTACTCGTGAAAAGTTTGTAGCAAAGTTTAGTGGACGTTTCTAAGTTCTAAATATATCCTTTTGTAAATTTTTAAGAACGGCAGTCTGAAAAGGCTTTAATAAGCTATGTTGGAGGGCTTCGAAACAGTGTTTTTAATAAGCTTGGTATCTTTAGAATGATATATGTTCTCTTTTCGTATATTGCCGCAATGTATAACTTACATGTAGAACAGTTTTAAAAGAATGTCTTTCCCCGCGCTTTACAATGCGTTTGAAGAACGCGGTACATGGCGCCCTCATCTCAGGTGGTCCTCGCATTGTGGAAGGTACTTACGGTATGACCTACAAAAATGACTGCCGAAGACGTATTTGATGTCATTTCTATACAAAGCTGATATCATTAGTGCAAAAATATTCAATACTGTAACAGAAAGAAATCATCGCCATACGAAACGTTTCAAACAGAAAACATCCAATATTAAAGTATGACGAAACACCTGCTTGCAGCCTCGACACACGACTCTGTGTTACAAAGTTTGGGTATACCTTTATCTGAGCCATACTGTAACAGCTTAGCCCTACTTTATGAGTTCTGTATTTTTAGTGTGCAGAACTATTGATGCCACCGTTGAAAACTTTTAATATAACGTTTATTTCCTTTAGTGCTTAAACGCTATTCAGTGACTGCAAATGTTGTATTAAATATGGAGCCTGAAAATAACTGTGTGACATTTTCAATACATCGGGTTGGGTTCAGAACTGCGACCCTCTGATTACGAGGAAAGCATGGGTAAACACGCCTTTTTTCTCACTAAATTACGCCACTTTTTGAAAACTTTTATCACGCCAGACTGAAAGTGTCTTGCATGAAAACTGCAGCAAAATATTTCTTAAATTTAAAAGAAAAACCGGCAGATCAGTTGAATTTGGACTAATGTGAGGATTTATGCACATGTTAATTTGCGCTATAATCACACATTTAACGTTTTTCTTATCAGAATTTCAAAATAGCGAAACATGACAAAATTCAATATGACGACTGAAATCAAGCCTTAATAACGAACAAATTATAACCGGTGTCAAAGTAATCTTAGATGTACAGGGTTGAGAGCATCTGTCAGTAAAAACTTGCATTAATGTAGTATTTCTGTGTGTGATAACTCTTTGTTTGATGTTTTTTGTGCGAACAAAAGACATAAAGAAATGCTGTTAAGAGAGAAAGCAAACATTACAAAAGTGGGAGGCCGCCTATGTAAACACGAATCCCGCCCAGCTAACAGACATCAGTTTTACAGCCCGTGAGTGCAGTTTCTAAAGGTGCATCTTACGTGTAAATATTTACGTTCTTTGCAGTCAGCATACTCATACTTAACCACTTAGCTATACAGTATGCCCGTCTTCATACACTGCCGGCAGGAGAAGGAAGCATTCATGGGTTTGACATTTGAAGGATACGTACGGCCCAAACGCCAATTTTAGTTTACGCATTGAACGTGTGTAAGCTAACATCGTCGTGGGAAGGTTCTGAAATACACGATGCAGTCGTGAAGGCAAAGTAAACATTTCATAAGCTCCTCAATTTCATCATTTTCCCAAGCTACTTCAAACAGCGTAAAAGAACTTTCTCCTCGTACATTGTCATCGTTCATAAGGTATGTATGAAACATATACGTAGAATAGATTTGAATAATCAAATTTTTGCTTGTTTAACTATACGGGCGATGTTTTAATTCGAACACGTAGGATCTGGGGGGGGGGGGGGAAATTTCCTTTTTGTTTTTCGCTTCCAGTGATAATGTCATCTTGGTATTTACGCGGAAAACTTCATTGTCAGTGTTGGTGTCGTCATATATTGTCACCAGCAAACATAAGGATTTCCTTTGCAGGATTGCATGTGGTTTCCTTTGTGCCAGTTGGCAAAATATGGATGTTTACTTGTCACTTTGTATGCGTTAATTCTCTGGTTTTCTGTGACACACCATTTGCTGCAATGGCGTATGGGCAAAATACTGCTTTGGTTGCTAATGTCGACATGATTGTGACGTGTCGATGGTCGACATCATATCCTACTCTCTGAAGAAGAAGCTGTATTTGTTAGCACGAGCGAGGTGGCACAACGGTAACACGATGGACTCGCAGTCGGGAGGACCCGGGTTCGATACCCAGCTCCGGCCATCCTAATTTCGGTTTTCCATTCTTTCCCGAGATCGCTAAAGAGAATGCTGGGATGGTTCCTTAAAAAAGCCACGGCCGATTCCTCTCCCATTGTACCAAGTTGTGTGTCACCGTCTCTAATGACCTCGCTGTCGACGAGACGTATAGCCCACTTGCCTTACCTGTTAGCAGATGTGAATCATCGGCAATCGCGTCCTTGAGGCGAAGACGGGCGCCAGTGAAGAGCATTGCGCTTAGAGGCGAAGAAGCAAGTAATTAACGAGCAAAGTTCGGCCTTAGTACCCGCGCACTCCCATGTCTCGATCGCGCTCGTTGTGTTCAATGTTGTTATAGAAAATAGTAGCCAGCAAGGGTAGTAGTGCCACTTACGTATTTTTAGCAATTTATTTTAGGAAATTTACACGAAGTTGATGTGTATTAGTAAATTTTTACTGAATTAGTTTTTTCATTGTTCATTGAGATACCGGATGTTCCTTAACTACAGGTACAAACTCAAAGAGGTGATTTCCTATCCAAAATGGGATAGATAACACGATGAGCATTATTTCTTTGGCAACAATAAACCCGACCCAAGGGTTACACACGCATTGGTGGGATGAAACCATACCACATCCTTTATTGTCAGTGTTGGGAATGTTAGTAGGCACAACTACACAGTTGTGCTAAATCTTGAAGTTTCTGTAAAGTAACATAATCAGTCACATAATTTTTCTTTATTCTCCAGTAGGTTTCATTACTTCCAGTTAAAACTATTTAAAATGTAGATTTTTTTTAAAGGTATTAATTACTGTACGTAATTCGTATGTAGTTTTCTATCTTATTTTGGACAGAGAATCACCTCACAGCGTTTAAACCCGTAGTTCAGGAACATCCAAAATTCTAAAACATACAAACATGGACTTTTATGTTGACGTTATCTATACAATTATGTTCAAATACATTGATTGGTTTTTGAGAAAATTTAACCCTCGCGAATGCTTGAACGGGGATTTCCACGAGTGAAAGGCCATCTCTTTAGAGGGCGTGGTACATAATTCAACGCTAAAAGCATTGATCCATAACTGTATGTTTCTTGAAGCCAATTTGCGAAAATTAAACAATAGCAATCCTAGACGACAGTTGTAGCCAACGTTTTAAATAAAGTTGTTTCCAGTGTTACGAACTTCCAAGGCACAATCCCTGGCGCCGGAACCTCGTGCATTTAACTGCGGCGCAAGAGACCACGCGTAACAAATTAGTAATTCTGGATAAATATTTACTCATAAGTTGGCGAATACCATTATCTAGGATTGTCATTGAGTATTTTATCCATATTGGCTTCGAAAAAAGCTTAGAAATCAACTGATACTTTCAGCGCTAGAGGCTCAGGAGTAACAGATAATTATGTAAGGGCGACCTTGAAACTCGTATCAAATGTCGCATCGTCTCTACGAACCAAGAGCTGAAGTGTAGTACAAGGTTCTCGGCGAACAGTTTTTACTATGGGACATTAAATGGCGACCATGTAATTTTACTGGTAAAAAGTCTCGAGCAAAGTTCAGTACACGTCTATATCCGAGTTTCGCATACATTCGGTTAGTTCATTTGGGAGTACGGCAGTTTGATAAGGGCGTAAGTTAGCTATGCTGGAGGCTCAGAAACAGTGTTATTAATAATGAGCACGGTGTCTTGACAATGAAATTCCAACGTTGTCAGAAGTGTGTTTTCTTTTCGTACGTTGGCACAATGACCATGTGAAATAGTTTAGTATAAAAAACCGTGTTTTGGAACACACTTGCCTACGACGGATTTTAAGCGCGTGGTAGGCGGCGCCCTAAAGTATGCACTTGTCAGTCACACTTATCCCACCTGTAGTGACAGTAGGCAAGAAAGGTAGGGCCTCGCCGGAGTGTGCAGGCCGGTGTTGCTCCACTCAACACGAGTGGCTCTGTGGACGAGAGGGCTATTTCTCACCATCTCTCAACACCACACACTGTACGTAAATAGCTGCGAGGAGTCGAGAGAGAATTTTTTGGAGTCGATAACGATGCCTGGCAGCTTTCTCGGTGGGAACGCTCCGTCCACTTCTAAATACCAAAACGTTTATAATAAAAAAAAAACATTAATGTGTGTGTGTTTTATGTCGTGCGGTCATGCAACGAGACGTTATAAACAACGGCCTCTCTGTGGCAATAGTTGCCCATACGTCATGATGGCCTTCACTCTGTATTCATCTTCGTTAGAAGATATATTACTGATAAAATGTTGCCCTTTTTAGCCATGTGTTTCTGATGAAGTTAATTTACAGTGATGATAATCCTACATCTGCGTAATTGAAAAGAAAACGTTTAAAAATTAGCGAACTAAATATTTTGCGCTGATGTTACCAAAAAGTTTTTTCTTCTGCGCAAGCACATCGACATGCCCAACTTCTCCGCATGTTGGTTTACTTAGTTGGGTTGTGAAGTAAGGCATATGCTAGGCTCTACACTTAATAAAATTGTTAATTTACACATATACGTAATTACGAAAAAAACTACGGTAGGCGTAATTTTTACTTAAATGTTACTACGAATGAAAACCGTCTACCCATCTCCGATTAAAACACACATATTTATAGATACACCTACCAGAAGTTGATATTAAATTACACTGTTAAAAGTAAGTGTAAAAAATACGCCGACATATGGTGATATATTACTCGTGTTTTTGCAACAGACGCTGTAAAGGTACATAATTCGCAGGGCCGTTTAGCAACGAATTAATGCTTATTTACATTAACCACTATAAATTATTATTATTGCTAATAAATTATGTATAAAATTTCATGTTAGGTCCGCGTAGTAAAATAACTTGAGATGTTAGTTAATAACTTAGGCCTATAACGTAGGCTCATATCCAGAAAAAGTATCGAACTCATTTGAGAGTAGAAAAGTGAAAATCGTTAGTATCTGTGACATACTACGCGGATATTTGTACGAACCCATTCACTACTGCAAATAGATATATTCGAAAACTTGCAAAATCAATCAGCGATGATCTTAATATTCCAAATTGTATAACGCCTATTTCTAAAAGTGTGAGGTTTGATGGCATCCATTTAATCCAATATGCATTGTGAATGTTTCAATTTTCATTTTAAGTGTAATTTAACGGCCAATTGAAATTTGATTTCAAGTGGGATCATTATTATTTTAAAATATATTACACTGCAATATGGGGCGGTCACCCGAGGGCAGGGAATAACACCCTGACGACAAACTTCAGACTGGGTGGCCGTAAGCCTCTGCCGAACCGTGAAGGATTATATAAAATGAAGCCATACTACGATAGAGAAACGATGAATTGCCAGGGTTGCTACAGGTATGGAAAACAGGGTAAACCTTGAAGAGTCAGGGAAATTTCTTTTGGTGCCGGGATATTCAAATGTGTGACGCAAACTCCAGGCTTGGTTATATGACTTTTATGCGAAGTCCTGCATTTGCAATACTTTTGTGAATCATGATAAGGTTAAATCTTCACACATTTCAACGTGCAGCAAGAAACTGTAACTTATTGTATATTTTTCATAACCTTAAAAATTGTAACTCAGGACATAGTTGTCTTGGTATCTGACAGATTACTAACGAGTTTACAGTAAACTGAGGCTACCATAATTGTTGGCATCGTGGTGGCCGAATGGTCAGACCGTTCGCCTCCCACCAAGGCGATCCGGGTTCGATTCCCGGCGGTGTCGGTCTCTGGATTTTCGCATGTGAGAATCGGTCGGTTATCTCGGGGATCTCCCGTTTCCCTCGCCCTTGTTCCGTACTCACATCATGTCACCCCTCACCAGTGCTAAAGACCTAGGTGTTAAGCGCTGACCAAAATCACTCACTCACTTACCTGAATTGTTCATGATCGGAAATAATACAACTAATAGCCACCCTAAAGGTTATAGTAGCTAAATGTGGCCAACACAGTTAAACAGCAGAATAACCACAAGGTTTTGTTATTGGTTTTAAAAAGTTGTTGAAATTTGTGATTTATTTATTACACGAAAAAGCCTGGAAATTTTTTGTAAAACCTGGAGAAGTCAGGAAAATTTGATCCAGAAATTATGTCCCCCTCCCTCTACCCCTAACCAGCGCGCGTGTGCGCAGCTGCTGATTGGTTGTAGCTGCTCATCCCACACACAGGGCTCCTTCATTTTCCCTCTTACTGGCTGGGAGGGGAAATGTGGGGCGTGTAGCTGCGCAGTAGATACCATTTTACGTCCGCTTCGCCACTCTATCAAAACATTTCCTAGGCTGCGCGACTTATACCCCAAGAAAACCCTTCGACCACCATGTTCCCCACACACGGAAAGTCCCGGGGACCGACCCCGTCGGAAATAGAACCCGTGTATATTTGGCGGGAGATGGGCGATCTAATCACTGCTACAATCATGCTCCCCCCTTAAGCATTCAACTCAAAGTTTGACAAATATTCGAATAGGAAACAATAGTAACATCGCGCGCCCGTCTGTCGTCATAACCGGCTTGCCGCCTATCAATGTATGTGACGCGAGCTATAACTAGGAGGGTTTAAGAACTACATGCCAAAGTTTAAACATTGTCACTTATGGATTCATGACGAGTAGTTTCTCTTCTTCAAAAGACTGGTATTTTAGGTGTGAATGTGTGACGTAATAATCAGCCGTTGTTGTGTAATCCTTTACGTAACTTTTTTTTACTACAAGTGGTGAACGCTATGCTGAGGGCCAAATGTTACGAAACACTCATGAGACGCGCGGGTGTGTGTATGCCCACCAACACTCCCGGGGTCGCACGAGTCATTATCCCCCTCCGTGTGCCGAAGACGTTATATAAAGACCCTGTCACACTGTCAAATTTCTGTCTCCAACTATATTTTACAATGAAGTTAGAAGACGAACGTTTGACGACATATAGTCATCTAATTTTTCCGTCAAAGTTCGCCGGTTACTATAAAATATGTATGAAGACATGTATCACTGTCAAATTTAGTTGGAGATCGTAACCTATATGTTTGGTTATGATTTAGATTAAATGTAAAAGTTTGGTACACAGTATTTCAATTTTAAGCGAATTCAGTATATAAATAATACAAAATAAGGTGATTAGCAGGAAAACTTCACCAGAGAACAATAAATGTAATTTTCTGCAATATTTAGAATATAATATTATCTATTTTTTATTTGTAGATTTATGTAATTTAATCACAATTGCACGGACTCAGTAGGACTACATTTCAAATATTAGTATCATGGTTTTAAAGTAAATATCCAACTCTTAGATTAATTTAAATTACATTGGATTGCTTTGCCTTGATATAATACTACAGTAATAGTTTTGGATCCAACTCAACGATTGTGATTGGCTGAGCCATCCAACATCCAATAAATTATCGAACCCGCCCAATTCGCAAATATTGGATGAAAAAGACAGGCATCAAACTACCTCCAACAAATATGGCCGTGATAGTGACGTTTTTGTGAAGTCACGTCCATCCAACATTATTTGACGAACTATATTTGAAGCTATTATAAGGATAAATTTGACAGTGTTTCAGGGCCTTAAGAACTAGCTTGTTACGCAAGGTTTTTGTTACATGACCAAATTGAACGCTCACGTAAGAAGGAAATTGTAGTCTTAAGCGGGGGAAAACTATATTTTTTTTCTGGCAAAAAAAACATTGGTATAGAGCATAGGCTGGTGTTTACATTACATTATAATTTCTCCTTTTTTAATTTTTTTTTATCAGTACCCACTGTCATTCCCAAATGTCAATATCACATTATAATAAGCACGTTTGCTTTAAAAGTTTGTGTTTGCTTATAATAACAAACAAAAATCACTCGTAAAACAAATAAATGCCATTTACTACCAACTCGCCAGTTTCACCGTCATTTTGACACAAAATAGAAATACTTTCTACTCGGAAATAGCGTCGTTTCCGCGATTTTTGTCGCACTATCATCATAGAAGCCTCGGCGCTGATTAGTTGGCAAGGAGTTATTTTATTC
This sequence comes from Medauroidea extradentata, assembly GCA_003012365.1. NCBI lineage: Eukaryota > Metazoa > Arthropoda > Insecta > Phasmatodea > Phasmatidae > Medauroidea > Medauroidea extradentata. The sequence goes on along the minus strand of PNEQ01003494.1, from coordinate 82,781 downwards.
GCGTCACGTCCATCGCGACATTATGATTCCAGCATGAGACTGACAAAGAGTGTGCGGCAATGGAAAAATTGAAGAAATTGAGGCAATATATACATATATACGTGTGTGTGTGACGTACGAGAAAGTTAGAATGTTAGGAAAGGCTACCGGAATTTATGGGAAAGTTAGAGAACGTGACTAGTAACTGATGTATAGTGGGAATGGCGACTTTTGAAGACGAAATTAACAGGATGCTAGAAATACTTTGTGTTATTAAATTATTTTGAGTGTAAATAGAAGCCAAATTTTGTTTTTCTTGTTTAAATCTAACTTCGGTGAGATTTGTAAGTTAGCAAATGTAATTTAATAATTATATTTAATTTATCAAGCACGTCATTCTGGTAGAGCCTGTCTACGCCCACGGTTAATCATCTAGCAGTATCTAATTTAATTGCTAAAAAAATATGTGTAGTTTTACTTTTTAACTGTGGAAACACTCGTTACGGTACGTGTAAAATATCTACTTTCAAACAAGCTAGGCCTCAGTAATAGGGAGGCGCCTGTTTCTTTCTTGTAATATGATAAGTTCCCCGCAGACAATAGGTATACCACGTATAGGATAAATTAAATTAAAGAACTGCTAGAATTGTCTGATGCTTACAGCTTCTTAATATCTTTGAAAGTTTTAATGTCTCCTTCTAACAATTCATGCACAAATGTACATAGTTAACATACATTTATATGGTTAGATAAATTTACTGTACGTATGTTTCATAGTAAAGTAAAATAAAAATATGTTTAATTATGATTTGAGCAAGGAATTAATCAGTAGTTAAATGTTCCTTTAGACATTGGTTCATTTAAAGGGGCTGGATGATCGTCATGTTTAGAAATTTTATGCCTTGCAAATTAAAGCAGAGCTCGTGTAACAGCCTCATAAAAATTCCAGCAGTGTTATAACAATATAAATAATGAAGAGATAAAATTTAATGTAGAATGCAATTACACGTTACCAGAGTTAAGGAATTCAATTAAAAATTGAATTCGTGAAGGTAGAGTTCCCCATGAGAAAAGTTGTTAGAAATTTAAGATATTTATATATTGGAATAAATCATGTCGCAATTTGATTTTGACATTTATGTAGCTGTAATCTGCATTGCCAAGATACAAGGTTGTGACTACGACGTGTCAATTACTTTGTTTCCTTAAAAGTATCGTCTGGCAGTAGCATGATCATTTGGAATGCATCTAATGAGACACGGAAAATTGTGAAAGCTCAAACGTTATTTGTTTCATTACGTTTGAATTGTTGCTGACGCGTTAAAAAAATGATTCAACGTGGCATTAATATGTTAGTTCCCAGTTAATTTATTTTAAATAATTTTTTGGCTGCTATAATGCTTTTTGGGGTAATGCACCCTGTAAACATTATACTGTAAACATTTAGAACGGATGGATAAATAAATAATGGATACGGTGAGCTAGGCAGACAGTCCGGAGGTTGACCGAGGAAGTATGGACGGATGACCTTTGGGCAGACGCAAGTTAACCGTATGTCTGTGACGGGACGTGGTGTTCGCGACCCTGCGTGGGAGGCCGCGAACCTCGAGGGTCTATTTCCGCGTGCGACGGAGTATAAACACATAGGACCTGCGGTTTCCCGGTGCACTGAACTGGGCGGGACATAACCCGGCGTCCGCGCGGGCAGCGTTGCCAAACGTAGCTCATGTCGCTGAAGACATCAGTAGTAGGGACCTGAAAAATTCGCGTTTTATTTTACGTAAATGCTAGAATCCCAGCAACTATAAGTTCGTGACGCTTTCGCAAACAGGCCCTTGACTTATTTGACATTTCCTGGAAGTCTCTGAGCCAGTAATAAAAAAAGATACCTTAACGTGCCCTATACTACTGTATCAGCGAGCAGCTAATGTATATCGCGAAAATGTATAGTGCTAATATACCTTTGAAATCGCTGTAGTCAGTTACAATACATATGATTGGGTGATGCACGTACAATACAACGTAGCTGTCTGCGACCCAATAAATATCACAATAGCGGGATTCTTATTGACTCAGTCAAATAGGGCAACAGCTTCACGTACAAAAGAAAGCCAGTTATCTTATGGTAAACTGAACGTGCTTAGGAATCCAGCAAACAGTCAAGTTTTCCTGAAATAAACCATCGTATGTAGACATCATTTAATAAGGGTCACCGAAAAAAATTTGGTACAGTGTATGTTAGGAAGTGTCTTTTTATTAATTTGTTTCTAAAGGAAAGACAAGTGTTGACTTTAGAGTATCGTCTACGGTGTCACTCAATTCGACACAATGACACGCTTCGGCCATGGCCTATGTACGGTGTTTGGAGAGGGAGATTTTTTTTCTCTGATAAATTTTTCTTTGGACTCTCAGTATTTGTGTTAAGAGGATTGCAAAGTACTTTTTTTGACACACATATGAGGAAAACCTCACAAGATTTGCTAACCGTATTTGGCATGACAAATGTCTATATAGCAGAATATTGTGATTTTGGGAAACAATGAATGGCAGGAGATGAGGATGGCACTAGGGCTATCCCGAACTTGAGTCCAGCAGGTTAACTATGCGTTACCTATTGAGAACGGGTAGGAATTTATATACAGGGTTTGTTACTCGTGTTATGGTTGAAGTAGCAAGTGATGGACACACACATATTGACTAGAAGGAAATATCAAGACGAAGGCCTCTGCAAAGCTCAAATTACTACGACTAGTATATACCCTGCCTAAAGTATTGGTACAATAACGAAAACAAAATTTAATATAATTTGCCTTTTATTAATCCTCTTCCTTTTGCGTATCACAAAATATGGGTTTGTGGTGGCCACAACATATTTTGTCAATGTAGATTTAGCAATTTTTTTTTGTAGTGTTAACAACATTTTTGTAGTCATTACAAAATTTTTCTGGGGACAGCAAATATTTATTTTGTGTTTTTTCGAAGTGTTGGATTGGATTTTTATTGGTTGTTTCACGTGCCCTCGAACATCTTCGCAGCATTGGTCAAGGGAAACGGGCAAAGTAGAAAGGGAATCGGTCGAGGCCTCGATTATAGAACCGCCCAGCGTTCGGCTGCATGGTTTTGGAAAACCTTGGGATATCAAAATCAGGATAGCTCCGAGAATCCTATAGAGTCCTTCCGAATGCGAGGCGCCTTTACGAATATACTCCACCTGGTTCAGTTACTGCTGTTCCGCGCTCAGTTAGTCTCCGAACTGACAGTTACCAGCTGTCAAAAAAAATGTGCACTTATTTTACGTAATACACTACATAGGTGGTTATAAATAATCTGTTAGGACTTGGTAGAATTAGTCACGTGGTCAGGTTTTGCTCGATCACCATGATATTGTGAAAAGTCTGCAAGAAATACAGGCCAATGTGACCTACTGGGCGCTTGAAAGCTCTCCTCTGGTTACTATTTGAACACTTCAAGCTGAAATCCTGCAATGCTAGCCTCGTGACTTATTTCACATACCTCTAGTAGTTTGTCAGTTAATTACGGACAGTCATTTTTAATATTTTTTAAATACTATGTGTCACAATGCGTGACATCTTTAGTTTTAAAATGTAACGCAGATGTTCATTTCATTGAACTGTAAACATTGTTTTGCATTGTGCTACATATCTCAAAGTATCGACAGGTATTGCCCGTAAGGAAGGGAAATTTCGCGAATTCAATGACCTGCATGTTAGAATCAAATATCCTATGCATACTCAAGCCCCGACCATTTGTCCACTAGCTGCTACTCGGTGGAACGTCAGACAATGAACAAATAGACAGGGCTTCAGTATGCATAGGACAATGGATTCTAACATGGGGGTAATTGATTTCGCGAAACGTTCCCATCCCTACCCATAAGTAGTTGTCAAATTTTATCTAAGTTATACGAAACAGTGCCAGACTCTGTAGTCTAGTCGGTTAGGAGCCGATCTACGGTGTCAGAGGTCCTGGGTTCGGATGCCGGCTCGGGCATGGATGTTATGTTGTTCCTTCAACTTACTGCACCCTTATCGGCTTTTACCGTTCGCCTACCGCCAAGGCGATCTGGGTTCGATTCCCAGCGGGGTCGGTCTCCGGATTTTCGCGCGTGGGAATCGTACCGTTGTTCGGCGGATTTTCTCGGGGATCTCCCGTTTCCCCCGCCCTCTCACGCCAGCGCTGCTCTATATTCAGCTCATGTCACCCCTCAACAGCGCTTAAGACCTCGATATTAAGCGCTGACCAAAATCTCTCACTCATCGGCTCTTAAGACCTCGTTGTTAAAGGCTCACCTCTCACCTCACCTTACACGAAACAGAGTATAAGACCGTGGCAAGTCTGGCCTGGCAACAGAGCAGAGCAGCGACGCTGTCGTGTAAACGGCCGCCGACGGCAGGAAGTGCTCGCTGGACGTGGCGGTCGTAAACACACGGACCGGGGCTGTGATTCCAGGCACTACGGGAGCAGTTTGCCTCCTGCCGGGTTTTATGGGCTTACTTACGTCAGTGTTGGCCGTTGACGCTGGGGAACGAGCCTCCTGGTGCTCTCCCAGGTAGGCGGCGCAGGGCACGAAGCTTTCCACACACCTGTTAACTTACGGTCAAAAGGGACAAAGTGGACGCTACATGGTCTTACTTATGTTATTATGTTGTGAAACTACATACAAGGATATAAACACCCTGCGAATAACTTACCTGCCGACTTGGTGCTGGTACATTATGATACACGTTGGGAGTTGGTTTCCTACATATAGGCCTAACTAGTTTGACCTTCTCGCTACTTAGGAACACGATTTGTAAAGTGTCTAGATTAATTACTTTTGATAATTTTGTGATAATTTTTTGTAACACCTAAAAGAGAGTAGATATTATAAAACTCTTAATCAATTTTGTTGGACATAGAATTTACTATGTTGACTTTTTTTTTTTTTTTTTCAAAACAAAGCACCATGGTTTAAGGTAATTACGGAACTATGAAGTTTTAGTTGAGGGAGAGTTTAGAAGAGCTAAAGAAGTGCAAAACGTCGTTAAAAAAAAGTACGGACACGTGATGTTGAAGAATAACGATGGCCGGAAAAAATTACGGGCCGGTTTCACCAACCTCTGTTAGGCATTTAACATTTGTTTAAGAGGATTAACAGACGATTTAACGTGTACTATTTTTTGTTAATCCTCTTTAAGAAATGTTAAATGCTTAACAGATTTTCGTGAAACCGGTCCTAAGTTGTTAATATCCTTATAAGAGAAAAACAGGAAGAAGATCTTAAGCAGAAATGTGGGAAGAAGAAAAACACAAGTGGAAGAGTATATGGAACGAAGAGCCTTGAAAGATCAATATACAGTACCGGTCAAAAGTTTAAGACCACCATATAAAATCGTCAAACTTCTCATAGGACCTAAAAGACCACCATATAAAATCGTCAAACTTCCCATAGGACCTAAAGTTTTGCCGCGATATAGATGACAATTTTTTCGAATATTTTTACAGGTATAAGAAAAGAATCCCCACAGATACAATTAGAAGTAATTGCTGTAACTTGACAGAGCTGTAAACAGTGGAGAATTGCTCCAAACACCACACGCACACAAAATGGGGCTTGTAGTGCCACCTGTTGAGCAGAAGATGATCAACGCGGATGAAGAAAGCAGGTTCCGGTAGCTAACACGGCAGAAAGTTATAAATTTTTTAATTTCGTGAACAAAATAGGGAAATTCTTAAAAAAATATTTTTTGATAAATGTGCCTAGCTTTTCTGCCAAATAATTTTTCGGATATTTTTCGATTTGAGAAAAATAAAAAGCACACTTTTCTACACCAATAAAAAATTCAACGTCGAAATAACATCAATATAATAGGTCATACAGTTTTTTTTATATCGCAAACTGTAGTTATTTTGTGGTTGCAAGAAAATATTCAAAACTTCATAACTCCTAAACTAAGCATAGCATCAAATTGTATCTGTGGGGATTCTTTTCTTATACCTTAAAGAATATTCGAAAAAATTGGCAGCGATATAGCGGCAAAACTTTGTTATATGAGCCGTTTGATGATTTTACATGGTGATCTTAAACTTTTGACCGGTACTGTAAGGACCCGTAATAGTCATAATACTATGAAAAACAATGGTGTTAAATATAATAATAAATAAAACAGACCGAATAAGAAAAAGTATTTTCTAAAAAATATATATGTGTATTATATCACAAAACAATATAAATGAGTGGTCATGACCTTCATTAGGGCGTTGTACAAAAATTAACGCTGTAAACTTCGGTTGAAATATTCGGGTTTAGGATCCGCTTGTAGTTGGCAGATTTATTCATTCGTCTTTCGACATTATAACGTGTGCGAAAATCGAGCGAGATGATGAACCGGTAACACGGTGGACTTACATTCGGGAAAACCAGGGTTTGATTCCTGGTGCTGGCCATCGTGATGGTTTTCCATAGTTTTCTGAAATAGCGTCAGGTGCATTATGGGGAGGTTCCTTAACATAGGTCACAGCCGATTCCTCTTTCAGTGCCTGTAGTTGTGGTTCACCTGTCACTAACGATGACCTCTGAACACTCGAGTTATCTGCAATGGCTAAGTCGATTTAACACAGTGAGTGTCGGAGGTGGGAGACTTTTGGTTTGTATTATCTAAAGTCCCGTAGACACAATCGTAAAATTTAGCATTTGAATTTAACATTTGACTATAAAGTACTTTCAGACTTTGCTTCTTATAGAGTTGTACTCAGTGGAGTTGGCAAAGCTGAAGTCATGTATACTTCACTTCGCGTTATCAACTGAAAACATAAAGACGAAGTCAAGATGGCTGTTTGCAGAGAACTAATATATATGTTTATTATGGTGGAAAAATATTAATTTATAAGTATACTTTAATTTTGCAGCACTGGGATTCCAAGACAAAATGGATGTGTCTAAATGTACTCGGAAAACAATGGAAATAGTGTCGTTCGTGAACTGTAAGTTTTGTCAAACAGTTCTGCATAATATTTTTTAATTTATTTTTTATAACTGGGGATTATTTTTGGAATATCTATGCGATATGCCTGTCTGGCAAATACGTCATAAATTATAACACACTACGTACGTTACAAAAATGGTTTCTCAATTGTTTTTCTACCGTCGTTACTTTAACTGTACGTGTGTATTGTGTATTGACGAACTACTTAAACAAACACGTAAAGACAGATGGCTAAAGGTTTTCAGTAGTATACAAGCATTTTGAAAGTGGTGGATGGCATTTCTTGGCTTGACGTGGGCTAAGTGAGTCGTCCGCTAGAAGCGTAACTCGACGTTGCGTGCCCGGCAGTCGGCTTGCGTGACTGTTTCTAACGAGTTACATCTCCGTGAGCTTTTTATTACTCGTTTGTTATCGACACGCTCTCGTAGACTTATTGCGCAAAAACTTAACTCCATCTGGAACTTCAAGTATCTCGTTGAAACTTGCGTGCGGTGAGAGGGAATTTCCGTCTAGCGAGCTGACCTTGCGCATAATAAATAAATACTCCCTCCCCTCCCCAAAAAAGTATGCTACTTAAAGTGGGCTTTATGTTCCTTCGACAGTAAGATATTTAGAGACGGTGTCACGCAACTATACACAGAGATAGGAACTGAGAGATGAATCAGCGATGGTCTTTGTTAAAGGCGCGGTCTACCGCAATTTTCATCATCATTATTTAATTTTGTATTTGTACCAGATATTTATTTTCTTGTTTTAGACACAAAATGTGACTAAATTTGACTCTTATGAATTTTTATTATCTCTCATAGTTTTCGCGTAATGGCCTGTTAAAGTCATATTTTGCATGTTTCCGTTTTAACGACTACACTAAAACCAACTGATATACCAAACTAAAAAAAAAAAAATCACAGTGGATAAAGACATTGCAGGCTACAACGACATGCTCATAAAATTAAAGAATAAACATTATTTGTATTTTTAAAAAAATTATTGAACTTTTGAAATTTTTATTTTCAGTTTCAGAAATTTTTTGAAATTCAAATTTTTATTCTTTAATTTTATGAGCATATCATTGTAGCCTGCAATGTCTTTATCCACTGTGATTTTTTTGAGTTTGGTATATCAGTTGGTTTTAGTGTAGTCGTTAAAACGGAAACATGCACAAATGTGACTTTAAAAAGCCATTACGTGAAAACTATGAGAGATAAAAAAATTTCACGAGAGCCAAATTTAGTCACATTTTGTGTCTTAAATAAGAACAAAAATATCTGATACAAATAAAAAATAAAAAAATGGCGATGAAAATTGCGGTAGACCGCGCCCTTAGGGAACCACCGCAGCATCCACCTGGAATGGCTTCGAGATAAAATGGTTAAACTAAATCAAGGTGTATGGAACATGGAATCTTACCCAGGCTCTCCCGAATGCGAGTCCAACGTGTAACCGTCGCGCCACGAGATTAAAAAAAAAGCAGCATGCAGATGAAGCGAACGTTTGTTGAGTCAGTTCGGAGGAGTTTCTGAAAACATATGCTTTCTGTTGACGCGTATTGGTAGAGACCGGAAAAATGTGCGGGTTCACTGGCCTGTAGGCTATCTTCCATAATATTTGTGAAAACGTCCAGACAGCAGGTGTTTATTAGCTGCTCGCCGACACAGTGAAATGGGCCTGTATTCAGCTACTGTTTTATGATTGGCTCGGCTACTTCCAGGAAGTGTCGAGTAAGTTGACAGCCAATTGTGAACGTGACACAGACCTATAGTTGCTGGAACTCTTGCTTGCATCTTTAAAATAAAATAAAAAAAAAATCGCGAAATTTTCAGGTTTCTACATATTAGTAATACGTGTATTTATATGCCACCATGCATGAGCCGCAAACTGGAAAAGTTGTAAACAACTGTGATAGTTAAATTAACACGTAATATCTAGGTGCCAGAGTATCTGTAAGCCAGAAGACATTCTTCCCACTTGAGTTTTTATAATTATTATATAAGATCTAAACATATTTGGATGTACTTTCGCACGCTGTTAAGGGGAATTGTTATACAATTTTATTGTATGCTCAGTTTTTGAGGAATAACATTTATTCAAATTGTATTATCAAAATTGTCGCTTCGACAAAGCATAGGATATATTCTTGGTAAACTGCTCGACATAAATAATAATGAAATATTTCGTTAATTTGACATGCAGAATCATTGCAAGGGAATTCTTGAAAGTTTGCCTATAATTGTCTTGCAATGATTCTGCATGAGAAATTAATGAAATATTTCATTATTATTTATGTCAAGCAGTTTACCAAGAATACATCGTATGCTTTGTCGAACAGAAATTTTTGATAATACTATTTGTATAAATGTTATGGCTCAAGAACTGAAAATGCTATAAAATTATCTAGCACTCCCCCTTACGAAGTAAAACCGATCAGGACGTGACAACGGTAACTCGCGTTAGGGAGGAACCTGGTTTCGTTTCCCGGTTCCGGCCATCCCGATTTCTGTTTTCCACGGTTCCCCCGGAATCGCTCCAGGTGCTTAATATAGGCCGTGGTTGACTTTTTCATATCTCCTGTCCTTGTGTGAAGCTGTAAGTAAATATAAATGCCCTCGCGCTGTCAATGAGACGTAAATCTCAGTAAAATGAAAACCGAATATTAATGGTGATTTCCGAGCCATTTGACTACTTCGAAACTCTGTTTCGATCTGTTTGTGAATAATTAGAGGTCCATGAACTTCGCACATTAATCTGACAGCAGTCTATATTTCTCAGTCCTGTACACGCTCTGGCCAGAATCCAGTATCCATTGGCTTACAACTGTACAAGCGGGTAGCACGTGATTGGCCTGTGAATTATTTACTACTAGGGACAGGAATTTTTAGTGATAATATTTTTGCCCCACTTTGTTTCAGTGCCTTACGTGGACACCTGTAGCTCAACGTCATGATTATTGGTTATTATATATTATTGTTTTTGTGCAGAGTTATTATTCATTTGACTGTGCCAATCAGTACACGGATAACTGTGACACAACGTGTCTGTAATTTGCGGGTTTAACATCCACACGCTGGGTGTTACGGCATCCAATCACTGGCCACATAGCAGATATGCAGGTGCGCACGTAAGGCACTGAAACAAAGTGCTGCAAACATCTTTTCGCGAAATTTCCTGTTTCCACGGATGATATACACGAATGTCTCATAGTTCGTGTTACATTGCTCTACGGTTGTACTTCACGTTAAATGGAACAATGTTGTTTCATAACTACGGGGTTGCAATGGAACAGTTCCATCGCTAGTGTGCGCGACTGTGTAGGTTGGAAACTTACGAGTACCGATCGACTTGGTGAGGGGCAAGTTGTCTAACCGTAACAGGCCTACTTTTGCTTTTCCAAATTACCAGTTGGTACTTGGTGAATGATTCGAGGCCGAAACAAACTTGAAAAATTCACAGATTTTTTGAACTTCGCAGGTTCTAAAGAAATTCCGAATGTAGGGGAAAAAAACCCCTTGTTTCATGTATTTGCTTGCAGATGAACACGAAATAAATAAAGAACTTATACGAAAACGTATATTTTGTCCTTAACATCAATCAATAAGGTAAAGTTTGTGCACGTTGGTGAGTAGAACTTGTAAGGGGGCGCTTGATTGAAAATGTTTATTGTTTTAAAATGTGTTATATTTGTACGAGATATGGTTTGTTTTGTTTATATACATTGTGACTTATGTTTTACTGCAATGAAATTTTTTTAGCTTTCATAGTTTTATTTTATAACGGCATATAAAGGCCAAATTCGCATAAAACGATTTTATACTTTACAGGAAAACTAAGTGACTTACCGAACTGAAAAAATTCACCTTGAATAACGAAGTTTTAGACTACAAGGTCGTCTATACAAAAAAAAATATATAATATTTTTGATGGTTTAAAAAAAAATCTTGAAGTTTTTAATATTAATATGAATTAAAAAAAAAAAATAAACGTGAATATTGCTTATGGACGGCGTTGCATCGTGTCACGCGTATTTTTTTTTACGTAACTTATTAATATTGTGTTCATATACGGAAATAACACATACTTGAAACTATGCTTCTATGTGTTCGAAAATTCACCACGCTTGTTAGAAACATGATTTTCGGGCCTCTCAAAATGGCTAAAAACGTGTTTTTTTAGACTGCCGTTAACTCCAAAAATATTACCTGAATTCGTAAAGTGCAAAGCGATAGGCATGCGTTGGTCTTTACTTCATACTATTCAAAAATAAAATGTTGTGGTCATAGGTTAGAGTCCCAGAGGAAAAGGACTACAACGAAAACCTTGCACGTTAGTTTCAATAGAGGCGATATGCTTCTCGTCAAGCGTGGGACACTGGCTCTTATCGCTACGCTGTTCCCACGCGTCGAAGGTGGAAATTCAACACCGTCGAAGACTCCTCTTATCAGAATATGCCAGATGCGTCCACGCGACTGAATCCTGTAACAACAACCGTAACTCTGTTGTGTAGACTTCTTTTATCAAAGTTGGTAAATGTGAGTTCCATAAATCATTCAGTAAAGAGTTTTTCCTTTGTTTCTATGGTCTATTTTAAGGTATTTAAATTTCTACTCCCAGAAGTGAATGATCATGTATTAAAGTGTATTTTCTTTTCCACTCTAAAAATAACACTCCGGCCTGTACTATGCTGCATGTGCTAAGAAAATTTGAATACAGGCTCGCAAACTTTAATCACTGCAAATAAATTAATTCAGGACGTACTCCACGAAATTAATCGATAAATAGTCACGGTATAAAAACTCAAGTTGGAGACATTGTTATGTATCATAATAAACTAAATAAACTTCAGTGAATTTTTTTATTTTTATTTTGCTGTGGTGATACAGTTTTGTTGGTTTGTAATATCCTGGAGCTCTCTCTTTGTGACCATTACAGGTCCCACAAATAAAACCAAAAAGCAGTTTTCCAAGTTGAGATATAGATGTGATATGAAATTAAGTCTGTTTCAGTTGCCTACGATCGGTTTGAATTACTGTGGCTTGGCTTGAAATGCGACACAGGAACTCACATATTTTGTCGCCCATGTGAAAAAGCCGCAATCATTGGTAGTTTTTAATTTTTAATGTTTTGTGTGCCGCCGAGTTAACCGGGTCAAGTGAGATCTCTTGCAACTACTCTCGGCGAATGTGGTTCAGTGAAACATATAATACACTTCTGATATGTAAGGCGTGTTTACATTGTTATGAAACGGCAGGTGTTAAGGCCGAATCTTGCATAGTAGTTGATATTGTTGAGATTTATTTTTTGGCAGTGGAGAATATAACCTAAAATGGTGCGGTCACAGGGGCGCGTGCCCATGTAGTATTCCATTTTGTGAGAGGAAAGGTCTGAGCAACCTCAATGACGTAAATTTTCTGCCGAATGATTAATGTTTTTAACATTAGCTCTTTTGAAATTGTACCGATCAAGTCCTCAAAAAATGTGTTATTTTTATTCAAAATTTATTGCACGAAGGGTTAGAATGAATTTTAACAATGCATCAACTTTTGAAATTTAAACTTTTTTTTTTCTGCACATTGAGGCGCAAGCATAAAATATTGGCAGTTCACTATAAAGTGAGCACTGCATACAGTTTTGTTTATGTCATTTTGCAGCCTTCTTTACTATCTTTAATATGAAATCTTGCATGTAACTAAAAACCAGTGTAAACGTTTCAACTCTCTCAAAAGTGAACGTATACTGGTCCAATAAAACATATTTTAAATAAATTACAAGTTGTACTGAGTGTTCAGTTTATAGTGAACAGTACAGAATTTGTGAAAGATAAGTCAACGTTTACACTTCACTACAATGCAAAGGGTCGGCGGCCTTTGGAAGAGGGTGGGTGTGGGAGGGAACATGTCAATAATGTCTTCCTCGTACCTACCAAAGGGGTACAGGACTTTATATATACCTTTTATCTTAACAGCATTCGTATATCATATAATACTGCCAAACATTTATTTATTTTGTAGAAGTTAAAAGTTTGTTTTTATCAGTAGCTTTGTTCTATAGGATGTGAGTTTAAAAAAAATAGTGTTTTAATGACTGAAAGTTTTTTTTAATATGTGCAATAATAGCATTATTTCTTTTTCAAAATATGCAAGCAGCGTCGGCGATCAGAGGATCTTAGTAGACGTAATAAACTTACAAACTAATTAGGTTCGCGTAAAACATTAGAAGACTGTGGGTTTCGTTTTACCATTATACACTGCCTGTTTAGGTAGCTCAAGGGCGAAAAATTAAGAACATACGCTAAATAGGATGTTGCAGGCAACTTGATGTAACTCACACAGATACAAAACAGCAATTTTTTTTAACTGTGAGAAATTTCTGAATATCAAATATACGAGAATTCTTTATTTAAAAATTACTTTTAAAACACAAATTTTTAGTTTTGTGTTCATTACGCTTAGAAAATAATCCGTGAAGTCTAATTTCAAATTTAAGTAAGATATTGTTGGTTTTTGCACGGGTACGTCCCTTTAATGTGCAAATTTTGACTTCGACGTGCAGTTTTTGCAATAGTACGAATTTTTTAGAAAGAAAATATTGTAGTTACTACTAACTACTACGAGACTACCACTACTTGAAACAAATATAAAATTATACGTTTTTCACACAGTGTTCTCACCTATTCTCCAGGAGACATTCAGTCGTGTTCCTGTAATTTTCTAAGCTCATGTCCCGAGTATGCCTACAAGAAGCTTCTCTTTAGGCTTATGTTTAGGTTAATAAATTTACAACCTACTACTCCCTGGTTGGTCAACCAATATACAGCGGATCAAAAATAATATGCTTTCAAACAAGGTTGTGTGGTAGATTCATCTACAGTATGTAGGCCCTACGTATTTAAGATTAAATGAAATGTTTGGATTAGAAATATGTATTGTATTAGAAATAGGCGTATATATTCGCGTGTCATGTCATGCTGTAATGCAGTTAGAGCACGCAACCTTGTAAAACTTAATAATCCGTGCTGCATTTCACAGTATTGAGGCACATTGTCTGTAAGGAAAATTACTTGTCTTATATAAATACTTTTTTATCTAAGCTCGTAATAAGGTATTATTAATACCGCAGTATTTGTGTTATCTGTCAACATCTCGCGTTCGGATTTTAAATAAAAAGTATTAAAATAAATTCGATTTTATATTAAGTGCTTCTGTTAGCGTCTTTTAAACATTTCCTCAGAAATGTTTTTTTTTTTTATGACGTGTGTAACTGGCGTGTTTTAAGACAAGCTTGACATTTCGAATATATCATTGTACCGTTTTGTTCCATGTCGTGTCGTGCTGGTCGGGTGTATGCAGCAATAGTGCGTGCAGTAGGATGTGCTGATGAGGTGCGAGGTTTACAATGACACTAAGTGTACCTCGACGCAAGCGTGCACGCGTGTTTCAGCGGTCTGTCGCACGTGTAGGCTGGCTTGTAAATGGGCGCTAGTAGATAAAAAAGGGGCGGGAGGAGGTGACAACACTTGTGACGACACCGCCTGTCGTCGACCTGTTCGACCAGCACCTCTTCCCTGGCGCCCTTTTACCCCTCCCCCCTCCCACATTAACCGACACAAGCCTCCGCGCCAAAACCTGTTTTCGCCACCCCGCCCTCCGCCAGTTCGGGAATTAAATTTACTGCGCGTTGTTCGCTGAGCCCCCTCCCCCCTTGTATACCATTCCTTTACGCCCCCAGGAATTTATAGACCCTCGACATCATGTCGTGCCTCTGCCGTGTCGACCCCCGGGGTAATTTGCGGATTCGGACGCAAATTTCGTGGCCGGCAGAATGCTGTGTCGGGAAGGTAAACTGAGCAGTTATTTACGACCGCGTGCTTGTCGCCGCAGTTTATGATAGCAGCTCGTGCCGTCAGCAAGAGACGACGTGTCGCTCTGCCCACGCACCAACTACACTACTGATGTCGAACGTTTGTAAAAAACCTTGTTCATTGGGTGGACATGACCAGTTGAGTCGTCGTTTGTTGCGAAGCATCGGTAATGAATTGTGACCTATGTTAGCCTTGTTTTTACAAGACTTCTCACAACTTATTTATTAAAATGAAACCAACTATTCCTAATAAAATTTCACAGATACCACGATGTTAAAACAAGAGGACTTTCAGAAAATGCTTGACGGAAGTAATCTTCCTTTTGACCGTAAGAACAATTGAAAGCAGACACGGATCAATGTCGCCATACAATTTGAGGCGGACGGGGTTTCAATTATACTCGTTTACAATTACAGCGAAGGAAATATTTTAACTTTACAAAAAAAAGTAATGGCCGACTAGTCAGAAGTTGGTAATTCGTCGTTTACTGCATTCTACGATAGACGGTGAACATATTGAATACTATCCCCCGCATAGAATTTTGACGTTAGTAAGGCTTACAAATGCAGCATCTGCCCTGTAATACTTAAAACATTTACCGTGGAAAATCATTTAGCTAGAGAATTCTGAATCGCTGATATAACCCAGACCAACTCATACGTACAGTATATCGAACAAAATACGGCGAACTTATTTGTAGTATTGCGTCAAGTGATAACGGAAAATAACTTGAAATCATCGTGATGAGTAAAAGGGTTCTGTAAATATCATGGTTTTTGGTAGTGTGTCATTGTTCAGACACGTCTCTCAATTAACTGCACCAATCAGAATACAAGGTTATTGACAGGGGGTGGCCATGCTGTATATTGCCCAGGCAAACACTTGAAGTCAGTATTTGTGCCCTTGTTGCTTGAATATTTATACACGTGGTCACTGTAGACCATAAACATTGTTTCCGCCATAAGATACTATGTATTTTACACGAATTTTGAAGAGCAATAGAGCAAAAATGATTTATCGAATAGCAGATATGCTGTGTTTATCTCAGTCTACGCTGATTGGAGAGCAAAAGTTTGAAATAAAATTGAAACTCGACAACATGATTGCGTTTTGAAACACATTCGTATGAGTACCGACATCGCCAGCTGTTTGTGCATGGAAACCATTGTTGAACTAACTTAGTATATTTATACGCTAGTTTCTGCTATTTATTTAACATTGTGTGTGCAAATTTATTGGTTTTATTGTTATTAGCAAGCAGTTGCACATCGTCAGTGACGTACATATGCTTAAATAAACAATATATGTGGCCGTCTTTTCAGGTTAATTCGCTAGGTTTATCTACACGTAATTTACACTATACAAATATAAAACATGGGCTTTTTACTCATGAAATGTAAGAGTAGCAAATGTATTTCACGTACCTGTTCTCTCTTTACACCTGAATGCAACGCACGTAACCGTTTTCATTCAAATATGTTCATTCTGCGGTTTCAATACCATACGAGACGCTTACGAAAACCTTACTCGATCTACTCGATGCTATGCGTTGGTCAAAAATATCGAATTGCACGCGCAAAACTGGCATATATACGTCAACTTGAAGGTAGTCCCAACATGCCGTCTCCTGTATACTCCTACCTCCATGGTTATTGTTGCCATACAACTGTCATTTGACAGTATAACCTCAAGACAAGTGATAGTTCAAACATCCAATCATAGACCATGAAACACAGCTGCAGATGTGCACATAGGTCTAAGGCATTGAAATCAAATAGTGCAAAATTCATTTCGTCACGAAATCGTGACTCCATGTACTGCTGGTTCACGTTCGACTGCGCGTAGACCTGCTAGTGATCCGTGTTGAGTTCTGGTCGAGTGATCTAACAAGCAGTGTACTCGAGTAGTATCTCCTGGCTACACAGACTCTGTCAGACGTGTAATGAAATGTAACGAGCACAGGTCCTCAACGATATGTAATGCGAGCTGTTCAACCGATATGCTTCCATGTCATTGTCATCTCAAAAGATTATCTGTCGTGTTCTATACTGTCATGCTTACGAACAAAATCGATTTCGTTTCATGGTCAGCCGTTTTATTGTCTGTCGTTTTTCCACAGGTAAAGTTTTTTTTTTATTGGTTTCTCCGCAGTCAGTGTAGCTCGTTACTCAGTATTGACGTAGATTTTATTTTGTCACATAGGTAATACGGTGGAGCTACTTTAATGGCTGTCAAACAGTCAGTATAATTAGCTGTCCTATCACACGTATCATCTATCCTGGTTATTACAGCGATTTTTTTTAGTACGTGTGCAACCAGTCATGACATTCCTCTCAGATTGCTCGTCCTGGCAAATATGACTGTTAGTTCGCTGTAACGCGCCTTTGGTTCAATTTTTGGTTTCTATAAAATAGCGTTATTACCAGGTCCTGCTATTTAACATTTCTTTGTCAAACATAATCCCACAGCATAATGCTATTACCGAATTATTATAGACATACACACTTGCAGCCTTGTCTTCCCAGAAGTCTATTCTTGAAGGAAGGAAACGAAAGAGGAAAACGATCCGAGATTATTAGATGGAACTTATATCCGAACCCAGTGCTAATTCCGTTTAGGTATTTTTAGCAAAATTTTATACGATCGAATGCCATGAAGGAACAGACGGGAGGTAATATTTTTACAGAGGTTTTATATTATTATTTTTAAGAGTAAGAATTGCTTTAAATAGTTTTTTTTTCAACAGTAACCAAACGCTGCGTGACCATACACAAACTTTTTAAATAATAAATCAAAGGAACGACGCTTTTATGTGGAGCTCCAGTGGAGTTTTCAGTATCGTGTGTATTGTGCCAAATATTCGGCAGCAACGGCTTTGTATAAATTGTAAGCAACGTGAGAATACTCATTAATCGCGACTGCAAAACATTTGAATATGAAAAAAGTAACTGACATAAGATTTTCGAAGCGTATATAACTGGCAGGACAAAATGATGACAGCAAGTCGATATGTCGAGTACACACGCGGAATACAAGGTCTACATTGCTGATTGAGATGTTTTCAGTTGTACTGATATCCTGAAAGCTGTTGGTGGAATTTGCTGTCCTGATATCCGGTAATGTTTCAGTAACAACCCGGCATTACATGATGCATTCCGGCATGTCAACATACTGTGCCTCGGGGAAACGGGAGTCGTGTATGACAGCGTGAATGTACACTATCAACAATATTGTTAGCTGTTCGAGGCAATTGTGGTGATCTATTATATTAGCGTGCAGGCATCGCTACAATAATAGTAGTTCAGTAATTTATATTGAACTGCGACGCGCTTTAATTTTCGTAGGTGATAATATTTTTTTCTTATGGTATCTATAAAACGGCTTTGAGAAGCGAAAATAATATAAACATTATAGCATATGTTAATGTATATATTATTATTATATTCATTATCATTATACACGTATAGGTCGCTACAAGACTACGCTAAGCGTCTACTGGATGTGAGATTTTCTCAGGAGCCACACTTCTTTCATTCTCTCACTGTGTATTTTCTTATTTTTGTTTGTGTTTGTGTATAATATAATTTATTTACACACGATATATATACATATATATGCCCTTACTAGGATGCATCGAAGATAAGACTCCTATTATATTTTGAATGTTTGAATTTTGTTAGTACTTTTATGCTCACTACAACAGCAGTTTCCCGAGATAGAGTTTTACTATGAATTTTCATACAAAGTCTTGTAAGTTTTAAATGCACGCACGTCCAAAATAATATTGCTTATGGTTATAAAAAGAATTAATGTACACGTATGTTCAATTTGCGGTCAAGTATCAATTGTCGTTTACAAACGAAGCATCGGATTGTTTTTTGGACGCCGTTGACCAGAGCTAAATGTGTTTGTATTTGGGTATCAGAGAGAGTGAGAGAGAGAGGGAGAGTGAGCTAGTGAGCTAGTGAGCGAGTGAGAGAGCGAGAGAGCGAGTGAGAGAGCCATGCAAATGTCCAAGTTGCTGACCACTTCGAAGTTTACAGGAACTACTGATACTATTCTTTCTAATGATCAAGTAGGTCGAAAATAATGTAATCTTTGAACGAAACCTGCAATGGGTTAGCATTACAAACAGAACGCTATTGCGAATGCATGTGGCCGTTGATAGTTGCCGAAAAATTCCACAACAAAAAACCACAGTCTGTGCACGTACCTGAAGACGTGAACAAATCTCATGTCTCGAAATGTCGCATATGTTGTCGCCGAAAGTAGTGTGTATTTCACGTCTGTTTTTCTTTGCTGTGTCGTTTCTGTTCACATCCACTCGTGTGTATTGTCTTTGTATTGTCACCGTCGACTTCGTCCATTTTTGTTGCCATACATCTTATTTTTTTTTAGTTATTTTTCTTCCTTTGTTTTTTATACGACTATATTCCGTTTCTGAATTAATTTGTTTATTTGTTTTTATTCAAGTGTATAGTTTTTGGGTCGTATTTCTGGATACAACTATATTCCTTTCTGGAATTGAACACGTTTGTTGACAACAGCTGATACTTATTATTATTATTATTATTATTTTTTTTTTGTTGTTTTACTGTGAAGTTTTTCTGAAATTCAGAATCATTCGCTCGCAATAGCGTTCGTTCACACCAAATCTGTTCAGTTTACAAAATCAATGCATTTAACAGTTTACGTTTCGGTCGTGTTTAGCATGTGTAATTTGATTTACTTTGAAAGTTTATGCATTAATATTTCCGTGAGCTCGCTTGAGGATAATATCAGAAAGGATGCAATATGCTGAGGTACTATACTAGGTTGTTCTTTGGTGGGTCACTGTTGTACACATTGTAAATTTTACACGAGTAGAGGCTTTGTTGGAAAACAAAATTACGAAGTACGAAATATCTCTACGACTTTTGCCAACGTCCTCAGATTAATACGTTCAAATTCTGACTAGGGAAGCTTTTCAAATAATTGTCTCATAAATAATCGGGTTATTCCCCTAGGAAATCGAGTATAAGGCATCTGGAATAATTTTCAGGTAAGATGTCTGACCGTTTTTTTTTTCGAGAGGAGCGTAATTTTCACGCTTGGGTTAGCCCACCGGTGCTGCCAAGGTAGAATTGTTAGTCAGTAAATCAGTGATGCGTCATCTGAAATTATCATACAGATTGAATATGAGAATGCAGTTGGCTCGTCCCTTTATAACTTCCTTGTGGCTTGGCGTCTTGCAGGGCACTTCTCTCTTTTACTTCACAAATGTGTCCTATCGAGAGCAACTTACTGGACAGAAAAACGCACGAGAAAATTTCAGTAAACGAGTTCTTTTTCTCATGTAGAACATGATTTTAACAAGTCAGGGCTGACTATGTGTAACGGTCTTCAGCTTCCTGCATGTACGTTACGAAGCATATTCGTCTTTTGATTGTTATAGCGCATATGGCTGTGTTGCCTTATTTTATTTTTAACCTCCGACAAAAAAAAAAAAGGAGGGCTGTTACAAGTTTCACGGCTGTGTATTTCTGTATGCGTCTCTCTATGGCTTCGTAGCTCCGAAACAGATAGACGAAGTATATTTTTTTAAATTGTAAGCTTGTTTAAATCGGGATTATTCTTGGCTGTATTTGATGAAGTTCTGTCCAGCTTTTTAAACGTTTTGATCTCTTATGAATTTGGTGTGGGAATTTCGTAGACATAAATAATGGAATATTTGTGCAGTAATATATGTATGTACTGCTGTACAACCTTTATACTCCGAGGGAATATATATTTTATTTATCTACACACTAAGGACATATCTGTGTGCTGTATCCAGACCAACGTGGCAGCAGGGCTAAACGCTGATAGCATATAAGTCAAATCCACTGAATGGCTAGCCACTTAACAGTATGAACGTAACAGAAAATTGTTCCGATGGTATTTTGCACTTTTTACGTTCACGGGCCGTGCGCGGGACTTTTATTTGTATCCTTTAAAATATTTATATTTACAGCTGTGTTAGTATATAAAGACTTGGCAGTTTGTTGACATTGTAACTAAGCGTTACAGGCAGCTTAAGTCGCCAATGCTGATTGAGATAGTATGTTGCGATCGTCGAAGCAGGTTGACACATTAAAACTGTTATAGCAACGTAAGCTTAGTAGATATTATTAAAACAAATAATTGTGTTTTTACTTCAAATATTTTCACTAAAAAAACCTTGTTTATTAAGATTGTGGAGACCTTCTGTTTGCTACCACATCTTATTAAAAATCATTGCTAAAACAGTTTAGTTATTGTAAATGTTTCAATTGCTTCAATAGAACAGTGTTTACTGTGCTAGATTTGGAGCAGCTAACACTGTCCACAGGTTTACCTCCCTAAATTATCTGATTTGGCTAAAGAGAAGTTCTACTTGCCAGGTGATGGCTAGGAGGTTGAATGAACTTCTTTGTTGGGATTTTTCTCTGCGATTAATATTCCCAGTGTGAAGAATTTAGAACTCGAAGTGATAATTAAGGTAACGCGTACGCTTATGTGAGATAAATAATGACACATGTATGTGATATGAACGAATTTTTGCCCGAAATTTAGGGACGTAATATATTAGGTTTTGTGTTGTTTGACACGCTTATTATATTCCGTCAGTTAGATTCTAGCAGGACACTGTTGGGTGTTTTCTTCCGACAAGTGGTTTCTCACCCCATTTCAAGGAACGTGTCCATTTTATACTTAACCTTTCTCAGCCTTCGCTGTTTACGGAAAATAGCTTAATTGGATCTGTTATATTAAGGTGGTTTTACTTAGTAACCCACTGGAGTTAAATAGGCGCTCAGTCACATAACTAGGTTTTGTCAATCACCAGGTTGTGTCTAAAAGTCAAGAAGTAATGTAGGATATTTTGACTTATTGGACACTTGAAAACTTTACTCGGGTAACTGTCTGTACGCTTCAGACTGAAATGTTGTCCTTCCCAGGCTAACCGCCTGGATTTAATGTATTTTACATGTTGGAAGCCTAGAGTTGCTGAAACGGTAAGGACGACACAACACGCACATTACGCCTTCCCCTAGTCTCTAGGTGCAAGTCGCAGAACTTGCGTGCAGTGTTGTCGCCGACAACTCGCCTCTATAAGACATTCTGTGTTGATATTATCAGTTTATGATGTACCGGTATTGTTAAGGCTAAAACTGGATTCACAACCACCACTTAGCGTACGTGCGTACGTACGCGTAAAAGTAGAAACACCGAGATTGCATGCTAGCATTCACATCCTCGCGTAACGTGTGTAAAGTTAACCTTTTACGTCTCTCGCTGACGGGTCGAGAATCAAAGGAAACATAATTAGGAAGGAAGGGAAGAGTAATAGTATAAAACAAATATACGGTAACACTCTTTTAATGACTAGGAAGCCTGATAATTAACTACAGTACAAATTACTATCGGGAGGAAGGATAGATATAGGTAGGACAAGACAGTAGATAAGGGAACAAGACTGCTCTTCTTCCCGAACAAGCAGATTAATGCCCACCAGTCTGTAGACTGCCGTGGTCGTGAGGTAGGAGATGTACTCTTCGTCACTCGGTCCCTGATGGGTCTCGAACCAGGACCTCTTAGTACCGTCGCCGCTCGAGAGAGACTCCCCGGGCCTTTCCTCAGTCTCCACCACTCTTAGCACACCCACTCATTGTGTCATATTCCTGCATTTTGATTGGCCCTTTTTGACGTTATGGGGTGGAGCCATCCCTGCTGTATCAGCGATCTTCCCTTGTTAAACAATCCCGATTATTTCCCCGACGTGTATTACTGGACACTACGTTCCTTGCCTCTTGTAAGCTACTGAAAGAAGAGTGTACCTGTTCCTACCAGTCTAATGGTCCCACGCACAATTCAGTGTTGTGTATAGTCACTGCTTAGCACCGTATGCCTTGTAACACTAGCACGGTACGCCACTGCTTCAGTTGTTGAGTGTGCGGCAAGTTTAAAAGCTTGTTTCCGATGTACGATTCGGATACCGTGTCAACAAGAGCGTTTTCTCTTAATTTTCAGAAAATGGTATGACTTACGTTACATCCAGGTGTTTAAGAGGGCGTGGTACATAATTCAACGCTAAAAGCATTAATCTATAACTGTAGGCTTCTTGAAGCCAATTTGCGAAAATTAAACAATAGCAATCCCAGACAATAGTTTTGGCCAACGTTTTAAACAAAATTGTTTCCAGTGTTACGAACTTCTGAGGCACAACTCTAACGCCGGAACCTCGTACATTTAACTGCGGCGCAAGAGATCGCGCGTAACGAATGAGTAATTGCGGATAAATATTTACTCATAAAGTTTGCAAAGACGATTATCTAGGATTGTCATTGAGTATTTAATCCATATTGGCTTCGAAAAAAGCGAAAAAATCAATTGATATTTTCAGCGTTTATTTGTCTACCACGCACTCTTAAAAGAGTGTATTATAAATTATCATAGTGTAAGGAATGACTGTGCGTGGCTCTAACTGTGGCGCACGCGCGGCTGTGTTGCAGGCTATTTCGGCAAGTACCTGAACAAGTACAACGGCAGCTACATTCCTCCCGGCTGGAGGGAGTGGGGAGGGCTGATCATGAACTCCCGCTACTACAACTACTCAATCAACCTGAACGGCAAGAAGATCAAGCACGGCTTCGACTACCACAAGGTAAAACACCACTAGTATACACTAGCGCGAGAATTTAACAGTGTTGCATTTATTAACAGTCTCCATGCCCAGATTCGCCGAAGATGATTTTTATTTCCCATGAATTTGTGGGCTATAATTAGAGCTCACGATTTTTAGTGAAAATAATTCTGCAGCAATTTGTTTGAATGCCTTTCGTGCACATATGCAGCTTTACTTCATGGTTATTGGCAGAATGTATAATTGCACAGACGTGGCTCATTTGACTTGTGCCAACAGGAACAAGGTTACTGCGACACCACAAGGCTGTGGTATGCGGGTAGAACCCTGGACGCTGAGAGTTAAAAACAACCAATCACTGACCATGAAGCAGGGCTGCATGTGTGCACATAAGGCATTGAAACAAACTGTTGCAGAATTCTTTTCACTAAAACTCGTGGGCTGTAGCCCTAATATAATTTGTCGTATTAGGCCTAATAGTTTTCATATTGCTGGTCAGTATTTTTATTTTTTTTATTTTGCCTAATGTATAGACATATTTGATGAAAAACTGGATAGTTGTAATAATTATAACATTTTGTTGTCGAAGAACTGTACTGTTTCCCAGTCTCTCACAATTCTTCCCTCACTTTGGTTCTTCCGGAGCAACCGGAAGAATGGACAGAAAAGTGCGTCATCACTGCAACGGTGACAACCCGGCACTCACATTGCCCTGCCAGAATGTCAGAGAAAGTTCCATAAGTATCAAGATAAGCGTCGCTTTGTTCCGGTGTTCGGCGCGAGAAAAACAATCCAGACAAGATGGCGCTAACTATAAATACTGCAGGATCTGTTAGAGCTGGCGTCGTCGTCTTCGTACGCAGGTCGACAAGGCGACGATGAAGGGTTTGACGTTCCGTTAACAGCGAGGCCATTATACACGGGATTATTGGCTCGGATAAGTAGTAACGGGAAGAGAATCGGCCGTGGCCTGATGGAAGAAACCATTTTAGAATACGCTTCGAGTGATTTGTGAAAACAACGACGAATCAAAATTAGGGTAGCCGAACCAGTAATAAAACCTTGGTCCTTCCAAATCCGAGGCTACCGCACCACCTAGTTAGGTTCTGGTAAGTATTCAAAAACCAATACGTACATTAAGTTAGATAATGCATGGTTTCGTGTTTTATTTTTGGGCAAACGGATTTGTAAAAAAAAATTTAAGTCTTCATTTTTTTCTTAAAGCTATAATTCCAAGGGAAACGTGTTACTACAACGATTTTACATTGCCGCGTGTGTGACGCATAAATACAAGTTTTAATAGGCTTGGTAATGCCAGCCAACTTCACATCTTAAGGAGGC
Source organism: Medauroidea extradentata (assembly GCA_003012365.1). Taxonomy (NCBI): domain Eukaryota; kingdom Metazoa; phylum Arthropoda; class Insecta; order Phasmatodea; family Phasmatidae; genus Medauroidea; species Medauroidea extradentata. The sequence goes on along the minus strand of PNEQ01003494.1, from coordinate 57,979 downwards.
CGCCTACTCCACGCTTCAAATGCATTGCAGCGTGTTCGTAAACAGGTTTTTCCTATGAAGATATTCCACGTTTGCCCATTGTACCAACGTACGTAAAGAACACAAACTTCAGACAGTGTCGGAACCTCATTGTTAAGACGCCACACTCATTAAAAACACTGTTTCTATACCCTCCAACATGGCTAAAAACGGCCTTTTCGGACTTCCGTACTTCTACTAACCGGATGTATGTGAAACTCAGATTGCGACCTGCACTGAACTTAATAGCAGACTGTACACAAATAAATTTATATGTTCACCGATTAGTGTCCCATAGCAAAACCATTCAGCGGGAACCTTGCACGCTAGTTCAGTGCTTGGCTCGTTGAGGCGACACGGTATTTGATGCGCGCTTCAAGGTCGACCTTACAGCTCCGTCGCTTTTGAGCCTCTCACGCGCGGGTAGGCGGCGCCCTTAAGGCGAATAATTACACCCAGGTGCACAAAGAAAAAATAGCGGGTTTCACAAATGTTCTGTTAATTGCATATGAGCATTAACAAATCACGGAGCTAGATTCAGTCGTGATTATTCCGCCCATCGCTCGGGACCGAATACAAACGATCATCTTGCAGCTTTTCCAGTTAATTTAACACGCTGAAATTATCGATTATTTTTCGCCCGGAGGGCCACATCTGTTAATTTATTACCGTCGTGTAGTCTTGGCTTGCAACCGCAACCATACCATATTTTGCTCATTGTGTGTGAATGTAGTTCTGCGTCCAACCGTTAATTACTCTTGCTTCATTGTTCCGATCTAGGAAATACACCCGCCAGTCGACTTGAAAGTGTTAAAGTATAACAAATATATACAACTATTTACGGTATTCTCAGATTGTTTAAATTTGTATGTGCTGTTTATATGCTATTAGTGTGAAAAAATTATTAAGAATCAGTATAACTTAGAAAAAAATATAAACTGAACCGATTTTTTCGAACATACTCTCTTGCGTGCGTATGTTGCAGTGTTGCAGAAGAAGCCCTACAAAAATGTTCTAATTGAAATTTAAAAATATTTTCGTTTAGACTTTAAAATAAGTTTTACTTCTGTAAAACAACTCACGCAGAGGTTTTCGAGGGTAAAAGTATTTTAAAATCAAAAGATTATTATTATTTTTGAAATTCGGTTATATAAGAGTCCTGGTATTAGTGTACTAAAAATTATACAAATTACAGTTTTCCATTTTTATGGATTTTGTGGTTTCAAGCCCTTATTTTTCTAAATACCGTTTTAATTTTTTTGCTCGAAAGCAAAGCATAATATCGCTCAGGAAAAAAAATCACATCGAACAATGATGAATAGTTAGATTTTATCGACTGTTGATTATTTCAGTCGTTCGTTTGACGTCTTGCCTTTCCATACCCCTTAATGAAATATGGAGATCAGAAGTTGTAGTAAAAATAAAATAAAAAATAATGAATCAAAATAAAGGGAAACTTTTTTTAACGCATCTTGACTGAAGAGAAGTAAAAAAAAATCCTATCGAAACTTCACAAAATATGTATGGATATGTGCTTGCTTCACATTCTCATTGGTCTACGTAGTCGTTTAACTTGTAGTAACGTATAAATCTCTGTCTTTGGAAACTATATAATGTTTTTACAATACAATTACGAAATAAATACAGTATGTCCGTAAAGTCATGGTGCACTTTTGACCGGTCACAGGAAAGCAAAAAAAAAAAAAAAAAAAAAAAGAAGATAGAAATATGAAATCTGCATCAAATAAAAGGAAAACTCCCCAAGTTACTGTAGTATGATGTACACGCGCGTGCGCATAGAGGTGATGACGCAACACCACGAACTACGCAGCAGTGGATCAGCACACGCCCATACCAGTCAAGATGTGGACGGTACAGAGGAAAAAGGTTCAGTGTGTTCTATGGCTTGCCGAATTCGAATCTGTGACCACAGTGCAACGTGAATAACGTCGTGTATATCCACGTTTCTATCTCGTTTCGTTGCTTTCCTGTGACTGGTCAAAAGTGCACCATGACTTTCCGGACATACTGTATTGTAGTAATTGTCTAAATGTGTAATTTTTTGATACTGTCCACTAGACGTAGTTTATTTCTATTGCGTTGTATATTTTGCATTGCTTCGAGAATATCATTGTTTGATGGATAGAAACATAAAACGTTACTGGACCATCTGTAAATTGTGGTTTAAAAAAAGGTCTTATTCACGGTTATAGCGGAACAGGCCTGGACAATGATCTTGGAAGTTGATCCTTATAATATTGTCATATTATGACTGATTGGCGCCACTGGTAAACTGGTGTTTGGTATTGCGGAAGTGTATCCGTTATTACTGAAAGCGCTACTACCAATGAAGTGTTGTTTAAACATTGCAATATATAGCGTCCTACTAACATAGCTCCTAGCAGCTCGGACACGAACTTGCTCATTGTAGATCCATTTGCGCAATGTTAAAACAATCGCCAGAGTGTCAGTGGCGCCAGCCAGTCATAGAGGTAATGCATAGTAGAGAGAACACGACGTCACAAATGTGTGTCCAACATGGTCTCGAGAGCTTGGTGTCGTTTATTTATGTTTTCTCGTCGTAAAAATGCAGCCGTGTTGTTTGAAACTCATAGCGTACCTTCCAGAATATATATTTAGTCACGTGGTGTCACCAAGATCTCTGTTCGAAACCTTATAGTAAGTACGTAGCTAATATTTACTTTTTACTAAAAACAGCTGGGTTAAGGAAAACAGTAACGTGGCAAACATTGTTTACATTTGTCGTTCTGAAATTTCTACGCAATTATACTATGCGATAATATGGTAGTATGCTCTCCTTAGTTCATAAATTCATAAGGTACCAAAATAACTCAACATAGTTGTGATTACTAAGCAATTATTATCTTGGCTCTCAATGTTATTTCAAATCTCCCGCGCATATTTCACTAAAGTCACGTGACATGTTGAACACACAATTTCGTACGCAGCTATATAGACGATACTCCCTCTACCCTATATTTACTCTAAGCAGCCAGTCAAACGAGGGTCAATTTAAATATCCAAGTGTCCAGATTTGTTCCTCTATGGCAGTGGTCAAATCAACACTTCACTACTATTGGCTCATTCAGTCATAAAGGGGTCAACTCAATAGCATTGGTCGATATATTAGTGTCCAGACCTGTTGTTATAAGACCGTGGCCTGAACTGAAACTGAAACGCAGTTTACGTCTAATCTCTATGCCAGCTGTTAATCAGCTTTGCCTAACAGGTAGCTTAAGTGTGTATGGTGAAAACCATTCTTAGAAAATAGACCAACCACTTTACAAAATACAAATGTGATATGAGAAAGTTGTGGTTACATTAATATGTGATGTAATGATATTTTCCCATGGTCGATGAAGCAGGAATTCTTTGACCTAATGTATTTAAAAAAGAAAATATTTTCTGTGTAGGGAAGTGTCTCAATCCTCAATAAAGATGGTATGGTAGAATTCCAAACATACTTACCAATTATTTACTGACTGGTTCGTGTGTTTGTTACGTAACTAAATGAAGCTACTGCCCATACTTCACTACCAAGTCTCTTCCCCCTCGACACCTCTTATTATACTTGTAAGTTAAGGCACCAGTAGATGAGTGGTCCATCCGCAACAGATGTCACAAGCAATAAAATTAATAGTATGGAGGAAGTATGGAAGAACTGGTCGGCAGTCGAGTGTGACCGCACCGTTTAACGCCAGGTATGTCTTGTCGTTGCACAATCACACACAACAAAACCAACGACCGTAGAATTCTGAAATTTATGGCCAGTAAACATTACAACTTCGTAAATTTGTCGCTTATCGTCGTCGTATCGACAAACAGGGTTATTCTCGAGCTGAATCCTTGATTCCCCTTCCCCCTTGTGCAATGGCGTTTTCATTATCTTCAAAAAGTTAATTCTAAAACTTTTTGTTTACTAGTCCCTTAAGTTCTGGAAGAGTTACCGAATGACTTCTTTTCGCTGTTTAACACAAACAGCTTAAGGTTTTTTTTTAAAGATTGTTAGTGTGAACATGCTTAGTATACGTTCGTTACATGACATCTTGCCCAAAGCTTGACTTAAGTGTGTTTTCCCAAACTGTCGGAGTTGTAAAGTTTTTTTACAATTCCTTTACAGAATGCGAGTTAAACATTTCCCTTCTATCAGAGAAAAGAAAGTTTTGTTGAATAAAACAAAACTCGTTTGGCGCAACCACATGAATTGTTTGCGAGCTTACAGGAGAAATTAAATGTTTGCGTTGCTGAGGCTACGTTGCTCTTCTGTTTTTATTTATTTGGCCCGGCACAGCTAAAATTTAAATTTTGTTTTATTGTTCAGAGCTTCTTTCTTAATCATAAAAAAAAAGAACGACAGAGGTCCGGAACTGGTTTCTTTGGAATCTAAATTGGTGCCTTATCAATGACAGTTAGAGCGACCGTTATAAGTACATTTATACAAACACACGGTGGGTCAGGAGTCAGGACGGAGTGCGTTGATTATGCGTGATGGTATCTAATGAAAAAGTAATTCGAAAATGCGTTTACAATGTTTAAAAAAAAACTACAGGGTTAAATCAAATAGGCTACTGTAAAATTATAGTATGGGAAAGTAAGTACTTTAGCATTGTTAAAGCGCGAGACGTTTTATCAACGGCGTGAACTGGAAACACTAGCAAAATTCACATTCTTATATCTCTATTTTCTATGTTGGTTATACATTAACGGACTAAATTTCTCTTAGGATAGTAGTATTAGAATGTGTTTATAAATATTTTAAATTTTAACTTATCAAAATAATAACTAAAAAATCATAACTATATTATAAAATCATGATTACATTTCAATTTATAAAAAACGATATATAAAAATAAAACTACCTATAGAGCAATGTTCTACTGCAGAAGGAACAGCGCTCATATTGGCGTGAACTGAAATTAAATAACACGTCTCGTGTTTTTCTTCTGACTTTCCTATATTGTCCTTGTACAACATTTGGTTAAATGGTTCAATCTACTACAAAACTGAATACCAGTTTATATTAAGAAACAGCATTGTTGATAGTGTCAGAAAAATTATATATAAGATAGTTTTTTCTGTTGTTTAAATAACCCACAATTTAAAATAGATTTTCAGGGTAGTATTAACCTCCCCCCTCCACTATAATTCAGTTCGCAAAAATTTGAAACATATTATTTTCGAATTAAATTATTCCGAAGCTATCAGCACGCAAAATTAACTCACATTGCCCTGCCTCATCCTGTAGAATATTTAGCTAATGGCAAATACACAGTTACATATTTTCAATTTTTAAATGTCATATTTGGTTTTCTCTTTATGTTTAGCCAATTATTATGTATAATAAACTTGCAAGTATCCTAGTTACCACAATATGTAAATAACTTGTGAGCTGTCAGTGCAAATCAACGGATACAAGCGTGAAGGTTTTGTTGGTACCAGCAAATATACTTTGCATATTTCCAAACTATATATTAAGGGTTGCGTCAACCAATGTTTTGCTATCAGACGTTAGTAAATTTTTTCCCCACGCATAATCTTCATTTGTTAAGGCCATGCTTTTTGGTTTCTACTTTTTTTTAGCGATATTAATTGTTTTACTTGTAAACGAGATCAGACACAAAATATCTGTTTGCAGTTTTGTTTAAAATCATCTTCTCCATGTTGGCTGATTTTTTTCAAGGCAGTAACACTATGGTTAGAGACATGAACTTTTCGCGAAAAGAAATTTGCCTCACTTTGTGTCAGTGACTTGTGTGCACGTCTGCAGACTTGCTTCACGGTCAGAGATAGGATGTTTTGACATTCGTGTGTCGTGGGGTTTTACGCGCAAATCACAGACGTGTGCTGTTACAGTAACCTTATTGTGATTGGTACAGTCAAATGAGAAACGTCACAGTTCAAAGGCACGCTGCCAATATCTATGAAGCAGAACTGCAGACGTGCACATAATGCACTGGAACAAAGTGGGGCAAAATTCTTTTCGCGAAAAGTTCATGTCTCTAACTATGGTTTTGGCTGATTATGTAATTAATGAAATTATAGTTAGTTCACTTTTTTGTCGAAACAGCATGATTTCTTGTTTTGAAAAAAAATAGCTATCGCAGCAAAACCGCCAAACAAATTTTTTTTGATATCTGCTCTCGTTTAAGCTTAAAAAATAACTATCGCAAAAACAGTATAAATAAGCGAACATGGTCTTAACGTAATAAAATTAAAATCTCTCTGGGTTTCACATTTTTCAACTAACAATTTATGTATTTTTTGTGTGCCAGAGGCATAAATGTAAATGTCACGCCCCATGGAAACAAAATAATTTGTTAGCATTTTTGTCAGCGCTTCTATAAAATTATCCATATCCTTTTTTTTTGCGACTGCTGGTGTCTACAGCAATTTCGATGCGATCGCGTAATATACAGGCGGGCGCGGTGGTTAGACCAGTTTCCTCCCAAAAAAATAGGATTTTGGTTTGGGGGTCATTCTCGATTTTCAAAAGAAGGTAAAGTGGCAGGCGTTACTTACCCTAGGCCGACGAGTATCTCACACACGCGCACGCGCGCGCGCGCGCGCGCGCGCACACACACACACACACACACACACACACACACACACACACACACAGAGACAAACATTATTTCTTGTTGAATATCTATGTAAATATATTTCCGAGTATATATAATGTTAGCTTATCTATGCTGAGCAAATTCTTATAAATTTTAGGAGAGTTAATTTTAGTACATATGATAAAAATTGTCTTATCGACTATACCCGCCGTACGGGCAACTTGACGCTTTCTGGAAGCCCTGCTTCTAGCTTGGATCTGTTGTCACACCAACTAAGTATCCTTCTGCCGAACGTCAACAACAACATTGCCACGTGGGAAATGCCACGTAACTGCCACACTGCAATGTTATTGTAGGGTATAGGTCATTCGGAATAAAGTGAGCACTAAATATTTAACCTTTGAAAAAATCACTAGCCGTTACTGCATATTAGTCAACATTAACAATAGTTACATTATTGTTTGTATGGTTGGTAACGAATCATTGCACGTAGTTCCGTGTATTTTCTTATTTGAATACAGCATTAGTGAAAGGACATAAAATGTAATCGACCTCTCTGTATACCATATACTTTAAAATATTTATTTATGATCTTATTGACGTACCAACTGACTGTGTAAGTTTACTTGAATAGCGCCATCACAAAGTGATGCAACCGCCCGCTGAATTCAAAACAGCCGTTGACACGTGCTGCTAACCTTAGAGCATGGATAACTAGAGATAGCTTGGTGCCTTTGTTGTGAAACCTACATCTAGCGAAAGGCAAAATATTCGAAAATCGCTACAAAATAGTTAATGTTGCGATATCCCTTTGTAAAGACCTTGAGAAATGAGATTTATTGAGTATTGAATCTTTTACAATCAATACACAGCAGATTTAGTTGTATTCATTCTTTAAATTACTGGAAAAAGAAAATGCCAAGACAATGTAAACAGAACATGTAAACAAACTCTTATTTTACACAAAAATGAATGAGAATAGATGGATGCTGGTAATATGTGACAGCGAATCATTCTGCATATGCTTCTTTAAATGTGAGTGATATTTAAATGCAATATGCTCACCGCTATGTAGTAATAATTACGAAACTTGTTTCGTTCGGTGCCCATCGACAGCTGATTAGATCCAGGAATCACTTCACAGCGTGGAAAGGGATAGACAATCAGCTCTCAAGTTGTTATCTACGCTCAAAGCTGCTAACGCTCGCTCCACAGACGTAGTTCAAAATTCCTACGTCAGATGGCATCAGAGTCACGTTTTCGCCGCTTCCGCTTCGGCTTCGCTCGCTTGAAAGCGAGTTGAGTCATGAGTGTGTTTGTCCGTTGTGTAGTGAATATGGGTTTCTGATGAATACATTCATAAGCAGTTACTTATACTTTTGAATATCATTGATAATCTGTTATATTATACGATCACCAGCCTGAGCATGTGGAGATAGAAAATAACATTTCTTTTTTTTCTGTTCCACGCATTAAGAAAAATTGCGTCGTCGTCGTTCATGGCAGTATGCTGAACGGAACTTGAATTCTTGAATTGCGTGCGTCGTGTGTGTTAATAGTGGCGGTTTTTAATTACAAATTAATGTACACCGCATGTATTTACGAGAAAAGTAACGGCAACAGTGTGTGTCGTAACCAATTAGAGTTGATGAAGAGAAAACAGCGTTATAAAACTTTAATTCGCAGGTAGGCCTATTTATATCTAAGATTACTATTGAGTATTGCATACGTACAGCGCCTGTTCATTAAATGAGTAGGCCTAGATATTGCAGATAACATTTTTCGGAGCAGTGTAATGTAAATGTAAACATTGTACGAGCATATATAAATAAAAGCACGTGGCGATGTTTGTGTTTAGACACAGCGGAAAGATATAAACTGCTGGAAAATAGAAAAAAATCAGGGCTTATTTGAGTGCTTACTTTGTCCCGAATCACCTTTACCTGTAAAAAAAACAAGCCGCAATAAGAAAATAGTACATTATATTGTAATTGCAATCAGTGATTCAATAGTTGAGAACAAAAAAGCTTTTACTCTTTAATTAAACAATTCTAATGATAAAAAATAAGTAACAAAAACATTCCAAGGCAAAATTTTAAAAATAAATATTTTAATGAAACACTTGGGATGCCCACGTAATTTGATGCATTGTTTTATGTAACAATTTGTATTGCTAGTGTCACTATAATAAACTGATATCTTAATTAAATCTATAGACATGGTTACTTACGCGTCAATATCCTTACAGCTTTGAAACTAAGTCGGCTAAACTTCAGTATAACCGAACAGCTACGTAAAGTAAATATTAGCTCCGAAAATGCGATAACACTAAGAGAAAACCAGTTCGCTAAAAACTTAACCATGTCGCTTCTCTTGAATTAATTTATTTTATGTGGGGTATCGTGCTGCTACATATCTTAAGAAAAACTGTTCAATTAAAATATAAGTTCACGATTCCACATGTAATTATTTTTACGTCGCGTTCAGAAAAGCGAATTAAAACACCACACCACGCCACACAGTAAATAAGTACTACTTATTCATTCTGTGACCACGTTGTGTGCGACATGATATCAGTGTCAGCCTTACATAGACTCCTTGGCAATGCCGACCGCTGCACTGCAAGCCGACGTACATTGTTCATCCGCCACCACCAACTATACGTTAACTCTAAAATATTGTAATATACACCAACAAATAGTATTTCATTTTCTGAAATTAATTACATAATGCATGTATTTCACTTAACGATTTTCAGTATTTCAGTCGCTGTTCGTAATATACAGAAGAACTATTTGTACAGCGTCAATGCCAACCCAACTTTCTTCCAACATCGTATCACAGACCTGTTTAACTCACTTTTTAAATAATTATCACAAAGTATTTTTATACTCGTGGCCGCGTATTAATCAATAATATATGTATCTACTTATCTCACCTTATTGCTATTTTATTTGCTTATACGTAGTTGTATGTTAATGACGTTAAATATTCCTAGTAATGTTTTTCAACAGTTCGTTTCTAAAAGTATCACTTTACCCATAAGTGCAACTAAGGGGACGGGACACTTGTGCACGCCCCCTTCCCCCCCAAATAAATAACTAACCAAGGTCTTAAAAATTACAATTAATTTAATATTTAATAATCAGTGATACTGTTACCAGTAGAATATTCAATGTTTAGCAATGAAAACTGCTAAAATAGCACTATTTTGCACCTTGAAATCCGAAATTTTCCCGGGGGAGGACCTCCGGACCCCCCACTTGAAGATATGCTGGGCGATCCTTTATAATATTCGCAGGGTAGCCATCCTTCTCCGTCTGAAATTCATAAATTCTGACTACGTTACTGATTACAGGTAGGGGTAGCTTGAATATGACAGTATTCACTGAATTGTGCCCCTCCCCAAGTGTGCATTCTAGTTGCACCTATGACTTTACCGTACGGTGCCTATTGTTTCATGGCGTCGCAACGACTTGGTGAAGTCTCGTCCCTCGAAGCGAAACTCTCGCCTGCCGTCTCGTTTATACGAGAGAGGGTGTGTGGGTGGGCCTGGTGAGAGTTCGTAGTCGCAGAGAGTGAAAGCAGGATGGACAAGTGTAGAGGGTGGTAGAAGACTACATGGAGGTATCTCGGCACGTCCATCACCGGCTTCCTGGCGACGTCACATGCCGACAATGGAGTGGCGCACATTTCTGGCCGCGCGCTAACTTCGGTGGGACACCGTTATCTTCCGCCTGCGAAGAGACGAGAAGGAACTCTTCGTCGGCCGCGCTTCACTAGTCAGCCTGATAACGGAGCACGCCTTCTCGAAGAATTTGTGATTTCTGTGACTTGCTCTCCCAAAGACTGACTTCAGCGAGTTTGTCCTTCGGCCGGGTGGAAGTATTTGGCACGTTCGAAGTTTAGAAGTGCGGAAACCCTGAGGTCGACGTAGAACACACACTTCTCACCCTAGCCTCCATGTTTAATTTACTGTGTCTATGGAGCATCTGTATGAGATAGCCAGTGGCGGAGTAATGTTAAATACATAGTGCAAATGGTAACTGAATTGCTGACACGTCCATGTACTATACGCATCACAGAGTATATAAACAATAGTACACCGTATCTGATCTTGCATACTGTACTCAGGCATGTCCAAAGTCACTCAGGTAACTCTGCAACTAAACCCGGAATTATGTTTATACATATTGACTATTGGTAAATATGTTAGTTCCAGTTACCATTTTTTTTGGAACATTCTGTATAAAATCTATTTCACACGCCTACATATTTGCACGGATTCTGCACCAAGATTTTCATACCTCTAAACAACGTAAAAAACACAAAGTTCGAGAAAATTACCGGAGTGCCTTAAATGGATATATTCACGCGTGACGTTGTTGAATGTTGGTGCAATTTCTATGAAGGCATCACTGTTACGCGTTGTCGTTTTACAACGAATGTCTGCTCATTACTCAGTGGTCTGGCTTGGCTTGGCAGACAACTTAAGGGGGTTCCCTACCTGCGCTTGGAATGCGTTGCAGCAAGTTGCGAGTATTCATTTTTTAACGGAAGTACTCAACGCGCTTCAAAATGGTTCGTCTACGAAAAGAACACACACGTCAGTGTATGACGCCATAAGCTCAAATATTCGGTACGCGTGTTTTAAATATGATTTTCGGGCCTCCCAAAATGGCTAAAAA